>JXPE01080129.1:3878-14412 GCA_001015215.1 Holcocephala fusca
AAAAAAAAAAACGCATAGACCTCTGAAAGTGATGCACCATTAATAAATATGTCTATTCTGACAGAAAATTATTTTAAGTAAATTTTAAAATGCAGTTTCATGAAATGGAAGATTAGCAAGAATTTCATACATCAAATAATGCAAAAAACCAGAAAAAAACGCGATTCTTTTCATTGTACTTTTAATGGTTTTAACAAAAAACCTAATAGTGAAATGTTATGAAAGATTATGACATTTTTCTAATAAATACCCACTTTTAAACATTGCTACCCGTTTTCTACAGGACTAGAAACTAGTAAATATGCTTGCCTCTTTTCACTTGATTCGTAGATAAAATAATCTTAAGAATCTCCTGTTAAAAGGAATATTCCAAAAAAGCTTTAAGAAGAAAACAAAGTATTGAAATCAAATGAGAGTCTTTCTATAATTTTAGAAAGTGTTATTTGAAAAAAAAGTAGATAATGTTAGTCCATGCTAAAAATTCTAGTGATGTTCTACGATATTCTGATAATTTAAATCTTCTCGACAAAAAACTCGATAAATAAATATTTCAATAAAATACAATTAGAAGAGAATGCTGAATAAGAATTAGAAATAGAATAGAATAGAACAGAATTAGAAATAGAATAGAATAGAACAGAATTAGAATAAGTGCTAAAATATTTAGTGACCATCATCTTAGAAGTTTTGAATGATTAAGCTTTTCATAAATTTTAAAATTGGTTACAACTCTTAATGAAGATTGGTGAGAGAAACCCATAAGAGTTATAATTTGTAAAACTTTTTTATTAGCCGAGTTATGATAAAACTTTTGCTTTGATTATGTGTTGAACTTTTCCTAATGAAAAGTAGTAGGACCCAAATATGTTCTATCAACATATTAATCTTGTATTGAACTAGCTAAAAGTTTTAACAGGTTTACAATTGAATTATTCACTTTTTATGGGATTTTCATAAATTTTCTCAATTTAAAATATAATGAAATTGAAATTTTCGCTTCCACTTGAATTATCATTACATCACATTATGGACCTGACCATATTATTGATCTGTAACAAGTTTTAATTGCAAAATATTCAAAACAACAATTAAAAAGGTATGTTACTAATTTATATCGGAGAAATATATAATTTAAAGTAAAAAAAATTAACTTTATAGTATGCATGTCAGCACAAATACATTTTCATAATTTACTAGACGTCTTTAGTGTTTTTGAAAAGTTTCAAAAATACCTTTGAATTTTTCCTTTACTCCTTTTCCTGTTCATTCGAAATTTCTGAAAATCTGTTCTTTTTATCACAAATAACTCTGCAAAATGTTTAAAGTGATATTAGATAGGTTCTAGCTATTCATTAATGTTGCACAAGTGCACATATAATAACAATGAATTAGTTATGCAGATACGACCTTACGAGTATGTTTGAAAATCAGTTCTTATACACGAGTACACGAGTAAAATCAATAATTCACGTGGTTCATTAATATATCGCGCGTAAAACTTATGAAATCCTTTTTTCTTCAGAACTTTAATAAATTAATACTAAGGAAAAAAGAATTTTCTAAATTACTGAATTATTGTATTATTGAATTTATTGCATAGAGTTGCATTTTCACAGCGATTTCATTTATTCATTCTAAATTATCCCTGGGGAGAAAGTAAACATTAATTGAAAAATGAATCAAATATAAAATTTCAAATTTCAAGAAAAATCAAAAAATGGACATATTATTTTGTTTTTCTATTGAGTAACTAATCAAAGCATTTAAATTTGAATTCATGAACAAAACCCTTATGAATGATTTTAACCCTTTCAGTGATTTTATCGCACTAAAAGCAATTTTCAGTAAATTGTAAACTCAAAAAATTATTTCTTCTTAAGTCCTTAATTCAAGAAAAAATTTCAAAATGCCACAAAAAAATTGAATATTTAAGGTAAACCTTAAATATTTGAACAACCTGAGTATAAGGTTACATTGTCATATGTCGCTATGAATTGGGAATTTCTAAAATCTATTGAAAGGCATTTTGAGCAGATCTGTAGATTGTAAAGGATCCAATATAATACTAAAATTACTCAATATTCTTATAACCTAACCTATAAACCGATAAATTTCATCTCGATAGAAGAAGCAAAGCATCACATTGGCACCAGAATGTCGGGCGCCGCTAGAATATCACACAGACACCACCCATTTAAAACGCAATGGAAAAGCACCCGAACCCCATTTTTCTTCCGCTTTTAATCTATTATCAGTTATATTACACGCTTTTGGACTAAATTTGTTTATATGTGTGCTTGAATAGTTGTTTTCTTTTGGCACAGCAACGAATATTCATCGAATAGAAGAAAGGAATACACTTGGCTGTAATTGTTTCTGCATCCCTTCTGCGCCTGTGCCTTTAACACGCATTTTACACTACAATAACTTTTGATGCTCTGTTGAGAAGAAAAAATCTTTAGTTTGTATATCCTTGGTCAAAATATTCCTTTTTGACGCCAAAAAGCTTAGCATAAGAAAATAGTAATATTCTATTGTTATCCAAAAAATATGGAATTTGTTCAAAAGATAAAATTGTTAATTTAGTGATACAAAAAAGTTTAGATGTAAGAAAAATTGTGGATCCAAGATGAAATATTTGTATATGTATTTTAATATAATAAATTGTAGGGGAAAAATGTATGCAAGATTCACGGAGATCAAAAAGAAAAGCATTATCTGCGCAATTTCGTGACATTGATTCATTTATGGGGGTCGCTCTGCTAAAAGATTTAAAATCTTGTATGCGGACGATGATGGTAAAGCGTGCGTTTTGTTTAAAAGAGCAAAGAATGAGAAATAACCGAAAATCAAGAGATAAGATCCTTTCTTTTCTCTCTATCTTGCTCCTGAAATCTATATATCCTCGCGCAGGCACTTACATAGAGAAAAAGTAATCGTTCGACATTCTAGTCCAATGGACTTCAGAAGTCGTTTCAGTTGTTTTTAAGGTTTCACATATAGAAGGCTTCAACAGCATATACTCTAAAGAAAATAGTGAATTGAAAAATTGTTATTTGTTAAATTAAAAGAAAATATAGTACTGATTTTAAAATAATTTAAAAAAGTGTGTGTTCAAAAATAATAAATTTAACTTTTAATTTTAATCAAGATTTTTCTTAAACATGATGACAGTTTTTGCTGCATGTATTCGAGCTTTAATATCACAAAATATTTGTGTATTTTACTTGCTTTTGTGTGCCATTCTCATAGAAATGAGCCTTCAAATAAGGTGAGGTTTAAAGCTTAAGGAAGAAGTCTTAATTTAGGATTCTTATTAAATCTCTCCGTTGGGGAATTGCTTACTTCTTACAAGTTAAAATAGCATTTTCTTTAATATCATTTGTGAAGACTAACGATTCAAATGTTAGTATTATAGTAACTAAATTACTTTGTTATGTACTTTTTTTGAATAAATAACACCAAGAAAAGAAATACTCAAACTTACAATAATACTTTTTAACATATTGCTTGTAATTTTTCTAAATTAGCATTAAATTGGCAGGAACATTAATTAATTCAAGTGCGTTAATTATCCTAATGACTTAGTAATATTATTGAATATTTTCCATATTTAAAAGCGTATACATAAACTTAAACGGAAAAAATTGCTATTTAATAAATATGTTTGCATTCTGAAAATTTCTGTAAGGAGTAGAAAGTTTTAATGTCGGGTAAATATTTTAAAGTTATGATGAAGACGAAGAAAAAACCCCATTCTAAAAACGTGCAGCCTTTAATAGTGAATTATCATTGTGTTTTATCTGACCAGAAATAAGCTTTAGTAATGGAAGACAATTGAATAAATCATTTTTATAAAATAATTCAAAACTAAAAATGAATGATTTCCCAAAATATCAAACATACAAATGGTAAAATTAAAATGCAAAAGGATTATAATTTCAAATTCCAAAGAATAAATTAAATTCTAATGTTTGAAGAAATTTAAAAATAATGTGATTTAACTCTAATCCTCTATTATATTTTCATTAATGTCTTAAAATTAATGGAATGGAAAACAATATACCAAAACGCATTCAAGTGTAAATATAAATACTACTAGGGCATACACAGAAAAATAAAATCAAAAAGGCTTAGGTGGTTTGGATACATTCTTAGGACGATTACCCCGAAGACCCCAAGAATCTGGATATCCGGGTATCCGGCTAAGAAATAGTAAGTGTGGAAAGTTATTAATGTATTTGTTTGTTGAATAACGTGGAAAAGACCTTCAGATCGTATATACCGAAAAAATATTTCTCAGAAGTATTCGCATACTTTGATAAAGCAATGCAGATAATGCGACAGAACTCAAAATAAAATTTTTTGAGCTAATGTTGTTATTAAGAGGTGTGCCAGTTTTTATTTCTTATTATCGAAAAACTAGAAGCGCCTCTTCTTTATCGAAACAAATATATTTGAGTCATGATATCTTAACATTGCCATAAAGGATATTTTAAAGCGATTAAAAATCTAATTGATTAAATAAAAATTTTATCTGAATTTTTTTGAGCTTCAAATCCCAGCAAAATTCTGTTCAATCAATTTTCAATCAACTTTTATAACCATAAATTTTACTCAGAACAAGTTCAATCTGATGTTTTAGCCCAAAGTATTATTTATGATTTTCGAGCTGACCAAAAACCTATTTTTCATTCTCAGAAAAAATGTTTTTAATGCGATTATCCAGCATCGTTGCATTTAAAAGTAAAAACCATTTGTGGTATTTAATTTGAACACTCAAAACAACAAATTTATTTTTATTTAGAAATTAATGAAGACATTGAACTGAAAATAATCTGTTATTACAATATAAGAGATTATGGCATCTGAAGTAAGATTCCTCAATTCAATATCACTCTGCGTTTACAAATTGTAGATTTTGTGGTCAAATGTTATATAATTTTTATTTCCCAAATAAGGTTTAAGCTGTAAGTTCAAGTTAAAATCCTCGGTTAAAATCCTAAACATAGTACATCATTATATGTAATCCTGAAAATTACAGGATATACTAGCTCTTTATTATATTTAGAATTTATAGTTAAAATCTCACAATATTTAGATCAATTTAATCAATGAAGATTTACTTAATAAAAAAAGGAAAACGGATTAAGTTGATTGGCTTGAATCTTCTTAGAAAATCATTAAAAAAATTGATTGAAACAAAAGGTCATTTTCACAGCATTCGGCCGTTAATATTAAAATTTTTTTTTATTAAGATGTTCAACTAATTTTATATCAGTACATCAGCTCATCGAACATACTATTGCTCACTAGAATTTAATCCTAGTACTAAAATTTTAAGATTTAGTTGACTTCAAGATATTCATATCATTAGCATCTCCAAAGTATAACACTTTTTATCATTTTTATTATTTTTGCCTTACAGATATGTGTGTTATCGTTTTATTTTCTCTACAGAATATTTTATAAATTGAATTTTGAGATTAAGGTAAACAAATCACAAACAACTGAATACTTCTTTCAAACCAAGCACTTTATGTGATTATGATCAACACAAATAATAATATCTCACCTCTCGGAGTTGCTCTCTATTCAAATATGAAAGCTAAATCCATATCTCAACTTGTTAAGTTACACTCCACTTTTAATCTTCAGATCAGCACTGAAGATGAGCAGCCCTTTTATATAACAAATGAAAAAATTATGATTCTAGCCAAATTATAGGATCTCTACAAGATTTAGACCTGTTATACTTACGAAATAGTAACATAAACATTATCTTTGGAAATTTTGTTAACTTTGCTAATTAGAAACATTCTGACACCATATAATTGTAACTTCATTATTTCTATTATTTTTTTTATTATTATTGTTTTTATGATAGAAGTTTTCTTTTCCGTACCAATACAATTTTTAAGCAGACTTAAATTATGAACATACTCTTAATTATTTATTCGTTATTACTATACCAAATTGATTAAGTAAAATGGTTACAGGAAAACTATATTGGATAATCTTTCCATTTTACTAAATGTTTTGAACCTGAAGTAATCTTATAGTACTATTGTAAAATTTGTATTTGATCTTATAAATTTAAATGACTCGTCTGGATGGCCCAGACCTACCAAACACTACTTATTTAAGGACTCTTTGTACTAAACGGGGAATGCTATGGTGATATTTCTTTATATATTACATTTTCATTTACCTCCGCGTGTTATAAAGAGATAGTGCTGTGCAAAAGGTATTTTTATTAAAATATAAGGCAAAGTAGAAAGTAAAAGGATGCAGAATTTTTCATATGTGATTTCATTAACCAGCAGAATAAAACTATACTTTCTCTATCGTATAGAAATGGGAATATATTCGTGTAAAACTTTAGAACTTGATTTAAATATTCCAAAGAAAATTTCATTACAGAATGTCATTATTCTTTTTTTAGATTAGATTAGATAATAAAAAACAATAGCAAACGAAAGATACGTCAGAGAAATTCAGCGGAACAGAGATTTAAAAGAAGGTTACAGCTGTTCATGAACAAGAGGATTCTACTTTTTCAATTATGTAATGGAGAGACAAAATATCCAAGTGACTACCTTTCTGGAACAGTTCACTCTCTACGGGAGGTTAAAGTTGTAAAAAAATATCATTGTGTATTTCTTATAGTTTCTCCGCCCTTAATATAAAATAAATCTTAAAGTTATTCTCAAATACACGAAGTTAGTTTTTTTTTTTTTTTAGGTCACAAGACTTTTTCAAACCTAGAAAATTTTGCTATCAAAGTTCATATTTTAAGGTGTGCACCCTTTGGAATCCATGCTATTGTTTGAAATCAAAACTGCTACTCAGCCGGCTATTAAAGTTCTAAGGAGTTGTTGTCAGTTATGATGAGAACTCTTCATATATAGTTCCTGTCACCATAAAGCTAGCGTATACTAAAAGTATACTAGTATTTTTACCGAGACGTTTCTATTTCCAGATATCCCTTTTTGTTTCAACACAAATATAATTTCCAGTGTATCTGAGGGATAAACGATATAACATGATGTGAAAAGAATTCAGTAGAGAGAAAAATGCGGTATTTTCTATAGTTAAAAAACCTTTCTCCTTCCATAGATATCAATCGAAGTTTTTTCCATTTTCTATAATTTTTTTTTCTTTTATCATCCTCTTCCTTTGCATTATATATATATATATATTTTTTTTCGTTTTTATTGTACAGTGGATAAAAACAAAATCTTTGATATGATGTACTTTGTACATGCAGCACAGTACTGAAAGAAGGGTGAAGAAAATTACTTACGTCCGACGTCGACAAGAATGCTCCTTCAGTCAGCATTTATATCTTCGTGGTCTTTTATGTATAAGCACAAAGAATGTGCGGCATTATGAAGATATTCTGTAGAGTCAGCTAAATTATTAGAGACAAGGGTATAAAGCTTCAGGTTCTTTAAAGTAAAAAACAAAAAAGAAAACACTTTTTTTTATATTATTCACAAAAATGCACTTCTTATGCAAAAGGTTAACTACCATACTGATATTACAAAAGTAATTTATTAATGTCCGCAAAAATAAAATGTATAAACATTTTAAATGTCACTATCATGCTAACAACACATTCAAGACTGTTTTAATTCGAAATTAACAATGAAAATAAAATTACTTTGATACCAAAGATACCAAAAACATATTTGAATTTGCAGGAAGAGTAAAAGCTAGTAACCCATGTGCCCATGTACCCATGTGTGTATTGTGAAAAAGGTCAAATCAATAAAAGCCATTCCTGTTCTAATTACAATCCATTGAACATGATTGAGGCCGTCTGATAGTGGCACTCTGTTAGGAAATATTTCAATCCAATTTCTGTGCACACATATATAAGTCTTTTAATATGCAAAAGTAAAAGCTTTCCTTTAATAAGGACATTTTTTTTTCTTTTTTCCTTTTTTTAAAACGTGCCTAATAGGAAGTTCTTCAAAAGTCTGTTTTTCCACATTTTCTTTTTTTAATTGGAAAGAATTACACACTCAGGATACACATTCATTTTTACGTGAACCAATTCACTGAAAAATCTTCACAAATATGTAAAAAAATTTTAAAAAAATAGTAGTTGGATTTTACTAACTTTAATATAGTAAAAAAGTAAAAAGGAAAAAAAAGACTCCCAAAAACAGGAATAAGAGATATCACCAGCAAAAAGAGCAGAGTCAAAGTAAAAACTTTTAAGTTAAAATGCAATATTCAAACTCGTGATTTTTCAGTAATAACTCACTGTAAGCCATAAAATTAACTAGCATATAGCGTAGTAAAAGAAAAAAAGCAAAATGAAAAATAAAACGATGTCGAATGCAATCAAGTGAGATTTAAAAGAATTGATTGCAAAGGAAAAATATGATTGATTACTTGTTAAATAATATATCTATCTTTAAATGAACTTCAATTTGAAATACAAGGAGCACAAGTCGCAGAATCGCATCTCATGAATTGCACAGTTTAAAATATGTTTTTTAGACTATTGTAAAAAGTATTAAGCCTCAGTTTCCTCATTAGTTGCATTTTGCTCTTCTTTTCTCCTTATAATTTAAATTAAACTCATTGAGCAAACGAAAAGGAATTCGAATCTCAAAAGAGTTTAATTGAAGATAAAATTTTCATTTAAGTCCTAAAGAAACTTTACTTAATTAAGTAAATGCTTAGAAATCCAATAGTTAATTTGAAATTTAAATTTGTGTGAAATAAAAAAAAAGCCCTTTTTAATATAAAAACAAAAAACAAATCTCTTCTTTTGCAATATTGTACATTAATGTCCTTAAAAGTCCTCGTTAAAATTTTGTCTTTCAGCACAGATTCACATGTAAAAGTTTAAGTAACAAAATGTTTACAAGAGCAACGAATAAAACTTATTCACATTATTATTCACAAGAAATTCGCATATGGGAACAATGACCTTAGATATGTATTCTATACAGCTCGTTAGTTGAGAGCTTTTCACATTTTAAATACTTCCTTTCAATTCGGTTTAAAATCTAACCAGTCATTCGTCCTGTCTTTTTAAAGTACACATCCTTAATATTGTACATTATTAAACACACTTGAAAGATACTTTTAGGGATCTACTCGTATTTCAGAAGTGAATGAGAATTATTGCTATGGATTTAATTTTATACATTCAGACCTTTTTTAGCTAAAACACATTTAAATAGCTTTCAATTCTCAGTGTTTTGTTTTCAGATCTTGATTTACGGAATAAAAATGTTGAAATTTAAAAATATTTAAGAGCTTAGGTTTTATTTTTTAAATTAAACCTCTTTAAGTTACTCATAAGCAAGCTGATCTTTGAAACATAATGTAAGTTTGATCATTAAAAAAAGATAGATAGATTTAATTTATCAGCTCCTCTTAGAGAAGGCGCACCTAGAATTTCAAACTTTTAAATGTACGAAAATTTGTGTAATTAAAACAAATAGTAAATGTAGTGAAATTAGGATTTTGATTCAACCAACTTTATAAGTAATATTGGTATCATTCACTAATGTTGGTGTAAATGAATTTACAAAAATATTATTGTTCTAGGTTAGGAGTTGTCCTGTAATGCTGTACTAGTAGCACAGCCTTGGCAGGACAGAAAAATCTGAATAGAAAAATTAGAATTAAATTATA
Source organism: Holcocephala fusca (assembly GCA_001015215.1). Classification (NCBI taxonomy): domain Eukaryota; kingdom Metazoa; phylum Arthropoda; class Insecta; order Diptera; family Asilidae; genus Holcocephala; species Holcocephala fusca. Next base: position 13,542 of record JXPE01080129.1, read on the forward strand.
ATTGAGCAAACTGTTTTACAGCCACATTGTTCTGCTGAAAAAAAATGAATGATTTGCGATAAAAAATTTCCAACCCATTTCGAAAAGGATGGATCATAACTAAATGATTGGAGTTGGCGAATAGGACAGAGTGCTAAGCGTGGTTGAAAGTCTTTGAACTATTATTCAATGCAACGTTCTGTGAGGAACAGTAGAACTGTCTGATAATAAAGACGTTAGATTCAATATTTTTCAATACCTAGGTGTCGATGAGTTTTTCGAACAGTTTAGACAGAATTAATTGAGTACCATTTGTCGGCAGTTAGAGAGTTTGCTATCTTTTTCTGTTTTTTTTTCGAATTGAATGAGCATGAGATATCTAACACAACGATTTGAAATTGATTATAACTATTAGAAAATATTGACGGATCATCAATTATTTCTTAATTATGTAATGGATTGTTTTTATATCCGACAGAATATTGTAATATTTTTTTAAAAAAAAACTATTGATCTGACACATTATTAGTAGATAGTTTTTGATTTATGAGTACTTGTGTATGGGTTATTGCGCACATACCTAAAATCATGAATTCCAAATTGAAATTATTAAAATGTTGTCTATATCGAAAACAAAGAGTTATTACTCTGACTTATATGGTTCTAGCATATTTTTGGCATTTGCAGGAAAAATAATTATTCTCACATCGTACGTAATACAGCACTGTTATAAAATCGTCAAATCGCTAAGATCCATACTGAAATCTTGCGATATTACTTCACACTCTACACATACAACAAATTTCTGGAAATAGTAATATAATTTTTTAATTTCTCATAAATATAAATTGTATCGCAAAATTCAACAAAAAGAAAAAATTAATAAAAATCG
>JXPE01080170.1:27711-44241 GCA_001015215.1 Holcocephala fusca
ATGAGGTTGCTAAGCTGTTATAGCTTTGATATGTCTTCATAGAGTAAGCATCTCCTTTGCAAAATAAAAATTAAATGAACAAAATAAAATGAAATAAAAATTTTGAATAAAAAACTAAAATTAATAAAAAAAAAACTGACTGTATTTAATTTAAGTGTTTGGTGAAGGAGTTTATAAAGTCCCTAGAACTTATGAATTTCTTTATCATGAAATTTGAATTTTGTAATTTCTTCAAGAAATTTATTCAGTTCTTTAAAAATTTCTTGCACAATAAGGCTTTTATTTATCGTTTCGTTTAGATGTTTAAATTATTTACTTTTAACATGCATGTTTTTGGTTATTTTGCTGCCAAATTTAATTGCAGTTGTAGTTACAATACAAATTCAAAAATGCAGTCCAAATAATTTAAACAAAATCAACTGAAAAAATATTAAATAGTTCTTTTAAATAACTAAAAAGATTAATACTTTTGATTCGGTACATATTTGGATATATTGATTAAGTTATGGCCTAAACAAAACGGAAATCTTGAGTATGATACAATGCGATGTGTATACAAATGTATATCTTACATAGAACTAAATTCATTTAACATTAAATAATCGGAACTTTTATATTTAATAGAATTAAATAATGAAAAAGGAGACTTACCTGTTGCACACTCCGAAGTTTCATATGAGAGATTCGATTGTATTTCAATTGCATTAGATTCTTGTCTGAAAATAAAAAAATATAAATTAGAATCTTAAGAATCTTGTAATATACAAAAAGAAATGCATAAGCTGTTTCGAAGCTTTGTACAATTATTATTATATACTCTCTCGATCCCGTAAAAATTGTAAAATATATAAAAAAAAATGAATAGATTTTGGCATTCATTTTTATTAAGGGAAGAATAAATCAATTTTTTGAAATTCCCTTGTATAGTTAGTTATATGTTTAAGACGGTAAAAATTATACTAGTCATTTAGTTATCAAAATTATTAAGATTTCATAATTCAGAATTCATAACAAACTTACCGTGATATTACATTTTCAATAACATGTTTCTCATTTTCAGTAAAAATTGATTTACGTCGACCAATTTTTTTATCAAAATCAGGTTCTATGAATTGTCCAAGTACTTTTTGTGGAAATTCATTTGGTTTTGGTGATGGTGGGAGATCTAATTTTAAAGCTTTTAATTTCCTTAAAACATGTTCCAAAGCACCAATAACATAATCATCATCATAGCCGAAATTTTTATGAAGTTTTACTTGAAGATATTCTAAGATTGCATCCATGTCCTTTAGTCTCAGTAATTCAGTTCGATGTAAGTAAAGTATGGTAAATGCCATGGCAGTTATAACTCGTTCTCCTTCAAGTAATAATATGTCCCAAATGCGAAGACAAAGTCTATACGGAATCTGTAAAAAAACATTAATAAAAAAAAAAAAACATAAAAATTACGAATTATCTTAAATAAAGTTTTGAAAAATTGAATCAAATAAATATTGCTTACTCTTTCAATAAATATCACAAAAAACCATTTAAGCGAATATAAAATTGAGTCAACATTATGCTTAACAAAATGCTCATGTAATTTACGAAGTAATTTTGAAACAATTCTATCATGATGTTCTAAGAATCGTGTTAATTTTGGAAATCCTTCAATGAATAAACCATGCATTGCATATTTTTTATCAATCATTAAATTATTTAGAGCCCAAAATGCTTCCTCTTCGTTCATGTAAAGTAGCAGAACTCCTGCTATACCAGACATTCCTTGGCAGTAACCAATTTCTTGATTGTATATACTGTAAGCATTTAAAACATTAAATAAACTTTTTTGCTTAACACTATATCGTTGTCTGTATGCTAAATTATGTCTGAATTGTCTGTTAACATCTGAATCAATTTGCCGTGTGTCTGTGCCATACATTCTCGATAAATTTAACATTTTCTCATAAATTCCGCGATTGGTAAGCTGTGATTCTTCCACATTTAATAAAATTTTCCAAGCTGACCAACGTAATTTATTTGGTATACCCTTAAATACACGCTTTCGTAGTTTCTCACTATTTTTATCCCAACTATTGAGCATTTTTATCCATTTTTTTACTCTTTCTAGTTCAGTTTTTGTTCTTTTGGCTTCAGAAGGATCAATGGTTTCCGGTAAACGAGAATCATGAATAAACCCATATCTATAGAATTTACATTAAAAATAAATAAATTTATATAACAAAAGACGAAATTTTGATAAGATTAACAACAACAAAAACAAAAAAAATTAATAATAAATAGGCGTACTTGTCTGTACAATGATAAACTTCAAAACTTGGATTTTCCCATGGATCAATTTCGTTGCTAGGATCTGTTCCTAAGTCATATTTCTTATAAATTCGTTCACGTTCTTCTGCAGCTCGTGCAATTAAAGTTTGATCATCTTCCATATCACACAAAAGAAATTTGATTTGGATTTTAAAAATTACGCACAAACGGTTTTTATCAGCAGCATATCCTCTGTTTCCAGATAAAAATGAACTTCAAAATAGCTTTGTATGTAAGACACCGTTAACAATTACTCTATAAAATTACGTGAAATTAAACCAAAATCAAATGCAGATGATCAGTTTTGATTTCGAGAATGTTTTGCATTTAAAATGCATTTCTGTTGACTAATATCTACGAAAATGCAATGAAAAACTACTGGCGGCTATAAAAGAAAAAAACAAGTATTTTGACGTTTGTTTTGAGCGGAATTGACAACTTTGACAACTCAACTTGCCCACGAAACTCCATTCCAAACTCCAAGAAACGTCATTAGGCTAGGCTAGATTTGTGAGGAAATTGTTTTATATGATTTTGTAGTTGTGAAGTAATTTAAAGTGAATAAACCTTTAAAATTAAACCTAAAAATTAATTAAGAAAAATTAAAGAAGTTGTGTAAACTGGATTCGTAGAGAAAAAGAATGAAAGTCAATTTTAAAGGATATACGGTAAAATAATATTTTTCCTAGAATATATGTGAATTATCTTCCAGTTGAATTTTCTCGCTTTTTTTTCTGTTTCTAACTTCTATTTAATGTAAGTTCATGTTTTTTTTTCGCTTTATTAAAAAACTTCATGAATTTTTGGCGGGATGTCACAGCTTCATTTCTATTTCATTCAAAATCTACTTACAGTGGTTTTCATTTGATTCCCGTACGCTCGGTTTACGATATTTTGTGTTTTTTAAACAGCCTTCGATTAGAGTATTTTGTTTTTCTTCATAATAAGATTTCTATAAAAAAAAATAGTAAGTTTCGGATTAGTGCTTTTTGGATTGATGATTGAACATTTTTCTAAAAACTACATTAAAATGCATCTCTTGCATCGCAAACATATCAACTGGAGACATTTTGTAATATGCAATATATTCAAAAGTTGAGTATCTGGCAATGATGTAACTAAACTGACATTTCGAAATACTTTGCCAAAATTGAGAGACAGTTAAACTTGTTGGGTTATTTGCCGGTTATAAATTTGGTCAAAATGAAGTAAATATGAAGAAAAAAAAAACGATTCTTACAGAAATAATAATTCAATGAATATTTCTAGGCTTAGTGTAGATGGTCTTTTAGTGTACTTCCCATATGAGTACATTTATCCTGAACAATATGCATATATGCTGGAACTGAAACGAGCTCTAGACACTAAGGGGCATTGTCTTTTAGAGATGCCTTCAGGAACAGGGAAAACAGCCACATTGCTTTCTTTAATTGTTGCTTATATGATTGAAAATCCACAGATAGTGCGTAAATTAATTTATTGTTCTCGTACTGTGCCTGAAATAGAAAAAGTCGTAGCAGAGTTGAAAAATTTAATGAACTATTATAAAACACATGCTGTGGAACAGCCAGAATTCACTGGACTTGTATTAAGTTCTAGGAAAAATATGTGCATTCATCCAGAAGTGAGTAAAGAACGTGAAGGAAAATCTGTTGATGGAAAATGTTTTGCACTTACTGCAAGCTATGTTCGGGAAAGGCACGAAATAGATTCGTCCACTGCAATTTGTAAAAATTTTAAAGATATTGTACAAGAATTAATATAAAAAGAATTTTTCTCTGGTAGGTCAATACTATGAAGGATATAGTATAGAAGGTAAAGAATCAACAATGCCTCCAGGAATTTACAATTTAGATGATTTGAAAGAATTCGGAAGGAATAGAAATTGGTGTCCATATTTTATGGCAAGGCAGGCAGTAATGTTTTTGATTTATTATTAAATGGCGTTACATAGTTCAATTAGGTTTTTCTTTGAAGATAGGATATGCGCATATCGTAGTCTACAGCTACCATTACTTATTAGATCCAAAAATTGCCGAAGTAGTTTCCAAAGAATTAACGAAAGAATCGGTTATTGTATTTGATGAGGCTCACAATATTGACAATGTTTGCATTGATTCAATGAGTGTAAAAATTAATCGAAGAACAATTGAAAGATCAACATCGGCTATTTCAACTTTGGAGAAAATTGTTCAAGAGTATGTTGGAAATAATAATTTTACAAAAAAGAGAAAATCGTTGATTTTCAGTTTAAATTGATATACGTACATTTTAGAATAAAAGAAGATGACACTGCAAGACTTAATGATGAATATCAAAGAATGGTACAAGGTTTAAAAGATGCTACTGTTCAGAGAGATACTGATATGGTTTTGGCAAATCCTGTTCTTCCAGCTGATATTCTTAAAGGTAAGATACTTTTATTGAGTTTGAAATTTGATAGTAAGAATAATTTTGAGTAAATCATATTATTTCTTTGAACTGAAATTAGAGAGTAGAAATTTGCTGAATTTTATTTCAACATAAAATTTTCTTGAGATCTTATCTATTTTGTGTCTTTTTCTGATTTAAGGGTGTTATGCCATCATAATGTTTTCTGATTAACGATCTCAAAGCGATTAAGCTTCATTAAAACTGTACCTAATTATCGAAAACATAAAATTTACAATGAATAATAAATTTATTTATGTGGTATATTTATTTATCTTTCTTGAATATTAAATGATTAATAAAGTAGCATACAGTTTTAGTAGTTTCATATATTTTTGACGCTAAGAAATCAGTTTTTTTTATTATTATTCAATCATTCAGGATTTTCAAAATAATCTTGTCTTATCGTTATTTTTGTTTTTATTGATTTTATTGATTTTATTTTCGTTTAGAAATTGCTTTAATTGAGAAAAGTGTTAATTTTAATGATAACTAATGCTCTATTTGAAGTGGTTATGTCTGATATATCTTATGTAAGGCTAAAATTTAGAAATTCTTTACAATTGTGATTTTAAAAATAGTCGTGATCTTGTAAATTATTAGCTATTTTATATATTTTATATATTACACTTCTCATAAAAAATACAATAATTAATGGTAACTACTATAATAATAATAAAAAAAAAGAGAAGAAAAACAGAAAAGAAAAATTTAAAGGGTAAATCGTTTCACCATAAAACTATTTAATAAAATGCTTACAACTTTATGATCGGAATCTAATTAAATTAATTTCATAGTTTAAAAAAATTTAAATATAAGTTGAATCTAATTTAGTGAATTACCTCTTCTAACACCGTGAATTTTGAAATTGTAACTAAAGTTTCTGTTTTACCAGATATCTAAATTAGTGCTCACGTACACAGAAGTTTGGAAAATTTTAAGTCCTTATTTTTATATTTAATGAAAAGCAATTAAATAATTGAAGTATATATTTTTTAAATATTATGCCCATTTGATTCATTAATGCAATAGTTCTTTTACTTGAAAATATAATCCTGACGTGTGATAAATTAATATGATGTAGGTTTATTCTGTTTAGATACTTGTTGAGCATTCTTAAATCAAGAGTGTATACGTACCCAAGTTTAATGAGTTAAGAAGAAAAAATCGATTGTAGATGAGGCTGAGTTAAATATTGGTAAGATTGCATCATAAAATAACTCATCAAAGGTATGTAAGTTATTTTATGTTTTATTATCAGCCAATAATTTTGTTTTTCTTGATTTTCTTTGTTAATATTTTTATAAAGTTGACTTTAAATGACGCATAAAATCTATTTAATTGCAAAATGCGGAAGTTGTTAAAAAATTAATTCTATGTATTTAAAATTCTATAAAAGTAAACTTGGTCCATTCTTTATATATTTTAGATAGAATTTTACTAATTCGAATAACTTTTCCTTCATATTTGAGTCTTAAATTATGTTCAGTTAAGTGTGCAAATTCAAATATTAATTGAAAAGAATATCGGGAAAATTTCATCTTGATTTTATAAATAAGAGAATTTAGAAAAAAATTTCTAATAATCAGCTTCATTTCTAGTTTTGAGATTTAAAATTTTAACAATTGCAACTCGTATGTCCTTTAAAGAACAGAACTTGGAACTATTTGGTGACAAGTAGTTCTATAGCCACAGCCATTTGTAACTCTTTCGATTTTGGCAGCATGCACCCTTAGCAGCTTGAAATCTTTTATGATCGAGTTAACTAGATTTTAATATTAACATTATTTAGGTACAGNTGTTTTGATTTTGGCAGCATGAACCCTTAGCAGCTTGAAATATTTTATGATCGAGTTAACTTAGATTTTAATATTAACATTATTTAGGTACAGAAGTCTCTCTGAGTCTTTGCTATATTGGTGTTATCTCCGAAAGCTCTTGCGTTTTGACGTTATCGTAGATTCTTCTCAAAATTGGAAGTTTACCGCGATTGGCGGCATTACATTTTGAAGCGATATTTCTAATTTATATTTATATACGTTTTAAAGTTAGAATTACTAACAGTTAAGGTATTTGATACCTCCTTATCAACGATGCCACTGTACCATAAGTCATTAAGATCTCTGCTACAAGGAACAACAGATCTTGATTCCTCAATATGTCAAGTGTCTCCCGAATACGATAAGATTTTACGAAAAGATTTTACCTTGAATGAGTTATTTTTTAAAGATCTGCTTTTGAATCAGTAAATAGGTGGGATTGGGTTAAATATAGGTGGGTGTCGTGGTGCTATATAACTTATGAGAATTTCTTTTGACTGAAAGTACTAAAGGGTCTAATGAAAGTTAATAATTAATTTTTATTCATTTGTTGTTCTTTTAGAGGTGGTACCTGGGAATATACGAACAGCAGATCATTTTCTAGGATTTTTACGACGATTTGTTGAATATATTAAAACACGTCTTCGAGCTCAGCATGTAGTTCAAGAATCTCCAGCTGGTTTTCTAAAAGATGTTGCTCAAAAAGTATGCATTGAACGTAAGCCATTAAGATTTTGTGCCGAGCGATTAGCTTCACTTTTAAGAACATTGGAAATTACCGATATGTCAGAATGTGGTGGATTAGTTGTGGTAAGATTTTGCTATAGAAACGAAAGTATATTTAAAGTAAATTATTAAAATATTTTAAAAGATAACACATTTTGCAACTTTAGTATCAACATATACCAAGGGATTTACAATTATTGTTGAACCATTTGATGATAAAACGCCGACAGTATCAAATCCTATTTTACATTTTAGCTGTTTAGATTCATCTATAGCAATGCGCCCAATTTTTTCTCGTTTTCAAACTGTTGTTATAACTTCAGGAACTTTATCTCCGATGGATATGTATCCAAAAATTTTAGACTTTGATCCAGTTATTATGAGCTCTTTCACTATGACTTTAACTAGGCCTTGTTTATTACCAATGGTAAAATTAGCTAAAAACAGTTGCTTAAATTTTATACGCAAAATTTTTTAAATTGAAACTTGTAGGTTGTTTCAAAAGGAAATGATCAAGTAGCAATTTCTTCAAAGTTTGAAACTCGTGAAGATACAGCTGTTATAAGAAATTATGGACAACTTTTAGTAGAAACAGCAAAAACAGTACCTGATGGCATAGTTTGCTTTTTTACGTCTTATTTATATTTGGAGTCTGTTGTAGCTTCTTGGTATGATCAGGGAATTGTTGATACTTTACTACGATATAAACTTTTATTTATTGAAACTCAAGACAATGCTGAAACAAGTTATGCTCTAATGAATTATGTAAAGGTAATCCTATAAATTTGCATTTAAAAAGAAAATTTCAAGATTTATATATATTTTAAGGCTTGTGATTGTGGGAGGGGAGCAGTATTATTAGCTGTAGCTAGAGGTAAAGTATCTGAGGGAGTTGATTTTGATCATCATTACGGTCGAGCTGTACTTATGTTTGGAATTCCATATGTATATACCCAATCAAGAATTCTTAAAGCTCGCTTAGATTATTTACGTGATCAATTTCAAATACGAGAAAATGATTTTCTAACGTTTGATGCTATGCGTCATGCTGCACAATGTGTTGGTCGTGCACTTAGAGGAAAAACAGATTATGGTATAATGATTTTCGCGGATAAAAGATTTTCACGACAGGAAAAGAAAAGTAAATTACCAAAATGGATTCAAGAGCATTTAGTTGAACATTATTGCAATTTAAGTACAGAAGAAGCTATGCAGATTGCTCGTCGTTGGTTAAGGCATATGGCTCAGCCATTTACACGAGAAGATCAATTAGGGATATCGTTATTAACATTACAGCAGTTACAAAATATGGAAAGAGAAAAACTAGAAAAACAAGCACAAGAAAAAGAAAAAGTTGAAATTGTTGAAATTTTATAAAGTGATAAGTAAACTTAAAATAAAAAGCATTCTCTTTATTTTATACCTAGACTAATGTTTTCAGAAGAAATAAAAAACATGGTAAATATAATATTATCAAACCAGTAAGATTAATTCTGGTTCCTTTACATATTAACATGTATGCATAATTTTATTGTGATCTATCGAGTCACAGTTGCTACGAAATTGAAAAGTTTTTAGGTGATACCTTATGACACGAAACATGGTTGGAGGACTGCTAAAAAAGCACAGTTTCAGCTACATGAGGTAAATTCTTTGACAGAGCTTAACAGCAGAACGTCTGGGCAAATCAAAGACTTATTTGAAATTAAGTTGTTTATTAATCGAGTAATTATTCTTTATTGATTTCATCTGTTGCTAACATAAACTAGCAGAATTATTGATTATCAAAAATACGCATTAGTCATTTTGGCTAAAATATTTGAGCTATTCTTCCCATTGTTAATTTAGTAAATAATGCAACAGCAACATCAGAGTCAACTATATTATTGATATGGTAATGAATTTAAAATCAGTTCCTACTGAAAAATATTTAGGATAGTAGAATTTTTGATAATTGTAACTACTAAATGAAGAACTTCTTTAACTGATTTAATGTAATGTAGAATTTATTCATTTTTTTTCAGGTTTTCATGATAATATGACAGAAAGTTGATTTGTCTGAATTTTTTTATCGTAATGAAAAATACTTTTCAGGTTTTTGATTTAATGTCTACCTTTTTATCGCTGCACAGTTTACGAATATAATTTATATGCAGGTAAATTCTGTTAATCATTTTACTAAATTTAATCTGATTAGGATTCTTCGAAATGTACCAGTTATTTTGGATTGAAACATATAATTTGTTCGCACTGGTTAAAGAAGTTGTTCATCTTTGGACTTGGTGTTGAGCGTAATCATCTTTCATTATTTATTATTTTTCTTTACTTAGATATAATTTTCGCAATTACATAAAATCTTTATAATATTTGTTTTAAATTCTTGTAATTATGTTTCTAATAGGGGATAAAAGCCAAACTATGCAATCAGTTTTTTTTTTTTTTTTGTTGGAGAAACCATCATTTTTTATATGAGCTATTGCAGCATTGTTTTGTATCAAAGGAAGTTTACGTAATTTAAGAAAGCGTAAAAAATTTTGCGGAATATTTTTTTAAGTGATTTCATTAAGTAAAATCGGTTTTACATAAATTTTTCAATGGTATAATATTGCAATGATTGTACATACGATCAAGTATAACACTTAGATTTGTGAAACTTTCCAATTTAATCTTTTAATTGAGTTTTTTTTTTTATTTATCTTTCAGTCTACGAACGAGCACCTTCAAGATAATTTTTTAACCGAAATTGGAGCATTCATTGCCAATGTCATTGAGTAACTAATCGAGATTTTTTTTTGTATAATAATCTCCGACATACTTTATATCCGGTAAGAAATTGAAATTATTCTTTTATGCATGACCTTTGAATATTTTCTTAGCAAACATTTCTTTTAGCAAATTAGTTTTGTGGTAAGTCATGGTCACTAAATTAAAGAAATAAGCCTTTTACAATTTGAAGTTGTATAAAGGTTAATGTATTGATTTAAAATTAAAGGGATACAAAATTTCAAATTCTATGAACATTATGTTGCACATATTTCTTTATTCAATGTAAAGTCCTTTTTACAATAAAGAGTTCATGGGTATAGAATTGTACGTGTATTTGACTAGTATAAAGAAATGATTGGGCAGAGCGGGAATATGAGTTAAATCGAAAAATACAATTATTAAAAAGGATTAAAATATGTTTCGGATAAATGGATTGAGAAGTAAAAAGGCAGAAAGACCCAGGATTAGATGATTTTGATATGATAGTTGTTAACCTTAGGCTAGGATTGTTATAAGCCTGTTGTAATATGACAACTTAAAGTTAAAGCTGAGATTTTAGAGTGAAGTAGCGTGGAAGTACTAATGTGGAGTACTTGAAGAATAACTTTTGGGGAAAATTGAGGTGGAATCTATTGAAATGGCTCGAAGAGGAAGTACGATAATTCTGGTAAAGGGTAAGTTGTGATAATATGGAAAATGATAAATTAGATGGAGAAAGTTAAATAAGTTGAGTTCTGTGAAATCAAAGCAATGAATTGTTCTATTCTGCAATCTCGAGTGTTTTAAAAAAAAAAAACTATTTCATACGATTTCGGTAAATGTTACGTTTTTGATTTCCGTGTAAGAATTTATTTTGTTTTTAATTTTAATCGTTAAAAGCATTTCACTTTGAAGTTCATACTAAAACTTGTGCCTTAAAATCCTTTGGCGTATTTACTTTTTTTTAATTACAATAAAAAAAGGTGAATTTATCTTTAAGGATCTTTAAGGAACTAATTGGTTTTGTTTAAATTTAAATTTTCATTTTAGTACCGATGTTTTTTAGTCAGTAGTTTGAGTTTGCTTTTAATTAGTGTATATAAAATTGTATTTTCAACGAAAATATATCGATAAATCCTTTATAGCATCATTTTGTTTCATAACTTGTTGCTATTTTAAAGGTAACTTTATAAAACCTCTTTCATAGAATCCCTAGTCCCTATTGGTGAAAAACTCAACTAAAGGATAGTCTTGATAGTCTTCTATTGATGCCAATATTATCACTAAGGAAGTTTTTTAATGATAAGAAAAAAAATTGTAATCGCTTGGAGCCAGGTTTGAACTATAAGGTGAATGCATCAAAACTTCGCAGCCAAGCTCCCGGAGTCTCTGGCGAGTAATTACAGACGGCCTGGTGTTAATATGAAAACTCTTTTTTACATCGATATAGGATTTAATTTAATATTTTTTAGATATTTTATTATATGTAAGTTCATTCCCGAATTACTGATTTTTTTTTTGTTTTTTTTTTTTTTAGGGGGGTTTGTTTTTTTTGAATTTACTTACATCAAGTGTGATCGAGGAATAAAATCTCATTTTTTGTATAAGAATTTACTACTATTTATTTCATTATTTCGTTTAAGATAAATTCTAACTTATATTATATAAAATTCTCGTTATTGGTATACAATTGATCGGATCATAGTTTCGTGCCCAAATATTGCAATCTGGAGCGCAACGTATGTCNAAAAACCACTAAGATGGTTCTGTATAGATCAGAAGAAATAGTAGTCGAACGTTGGAAGGTGTGGACTATACGATGGATGCAACAAAACTTCCCAGTAAGCTCTTTTAATTTTTTCCGAATCAGCAATGACGTGTGTGGTCTAACGTTGTTATGTCAAAACTTCCCAGCAAGCTCTTTTAGTTTTTTCGAATCATCAATGCCGTGTGTGGTTTAACTTTGTTATTAGTTCATGACAAAAACCGTCGAACGAGCAAACCACTTCGTTATTGTTTTTCTAGTTACAATATCGTCTCTGTAAATTGAACAAATTTTTTCANCATCCGATCTAGAAGAGATTTTTAGTGCATTTTATATCTCAGAAAATTATTGGAAATATGCAATTCTTGAAGTTCTACTCGAATTATCATTTATCGAGTACTTTTATCCCAAAACTATGATATTGTATTTTTTTAAACGATATTTTACGAAGACGTGATCTTATGGTAATTAACAATTTTAAGTAGAGATTTTTATGTCAAGGTTTGTATTTTTAAATTCGGGGACTTTAAATAAAACTGTCTTTAAGATTTACATTTGAAATAGGGCAAATAATATACGAGTAATTTGGTGAAAGTGACCTTGTCTAATGTGTCTTGAGATTATTGCGACTCGTGTTAAGTTGGCTTATGATCCAAAGGCCGTTTCATTGGATGCATTTGCTTTTATATAATCGACTTTCTTAAATATAATGTCATTGAAATATTTATTAATAGGAAAAAAGAAAAGAAAAAACAATAGAGGCTAGTTTGCAGTTAAAGTTCAAAGTCATTAAGGATTTGATTATGAGAAGGGTATAGCATTATCGATACAAACTTCAGTAAATCAATTTGAATTATAATTGAAAAATAAGTTACTAGTTTTCTAAATTGTATTGAATGAAAAAATATGGAAGAAATTTTAAATAACAATTTACTTTTTTTAATAAAAAATATATGAGTTAAGGTTGTAATCACTGAAGTAAAAACTTGAGGAAATGTTATTAACTCTATTTCTAAAGCTTGTATATAACACCTGAACGTCCTCCATAGTTGTGGTAGCGCAAGAGTAAAATTTAGTGCAATTTTGTAATGATTCATCGTGCTACCTTCAAATTGCAGTAATCATTTTGAATTCAATGATAATTCAATATAAACTAGAATTAGTAAATGTAGTAGCACTAGTAATTCAAGCAATTAGCTATTGAAACAAATAAATATGAAAAGAAGATTTTCAAGAAAATCTTTAATAATTGACTATATCTTTCCACTCTTGTTTTAAAGTTTGGAGTAATATTAAACAAAAAAGATTATATTAATCTCTATATTAATCAAAACTTATGATTATGTTCCTGAAAATGTAATCTTGAATATATTCTCTGGTATATCCTTAAGCAGTATCTAAATATCTATTCATTGATTTCTTACTACTTGTGTAGAATAGTAGCAATATTTTGTTAAAAAATATGATTATATAAATACCATACTAATAGCACCCAATAATTGTCAGAAATCCCATTGGCAAATACTCATTTCATCAAGTACGTTCTAGAGTATGCGATGAAAGTAGTGGATTCATTTCTTATAAATTTTCTTGTAGAGAAGCTAGTCACATATAAGATTTGGGGAGAGTTACTCATATGTTTAATACACTCATTTTTGAAAACGATGAAATATTTGTTATGCAGATTCTCTATTTTGTAACATATTATATTATGAAGGAATTTGGTTTTAGTAAAAAATTCAGTATTATTGTGTAAATAGGAAATATTTTAATCAGTGTCCGAACTTTTAGAAGCTTTATTTGGTTTATGGATGAAGAATTGAAATCCGTAAATTTAACATTAACATTTTAACAAGACTTTCTTATATAAAATTCTTTGTCATTGTAACTAACATCATTCTTATTCTCCGAACGGCAATAACAAAAAAGTTCGATCATCAATGTATTCTCTGATCTTCCCAGGCTTATAAAACTTATATCTTTAAAGTGATATTAATTAAAAATTTTAGTCATAGCTATCTTCTCTGATAGCTAAGTGTAGCCTATCATTTTCAAAGTGAGAATGAAAAATTTGATCATCTACTATATCAAGGAATTCTCAATAAGTCATACTATAAAATTTTTATTTAGACTTTTATGTTTGTTAGTAAGCTTTGTTAATTTTGAAAAAAATTTAGGTCATTAAAGTTATTATAATTTTGAATTTTTTTGCAGATTTAACTCTTTGTCGTGAAAATATGTAAAATAGTTAGGCAGGCAAAGACCATTTAAATAAATAGACACTGAGCCTAGATTACAGTGAAATGAGGAGGATTTTAGATTTTATAAAAGCAAAAATATGTCGATGCTTTAATGGAAACCGCTATAAATTGCTATTATAGTACCCTACATAAGAATCGTTGGATAAAAACTACATAGGTCGGTCTATCAGTGTGAGGCAGAATTTCTAATTTGAGCTAATAACAGATTTTATAGAAGATCTTTTACACTAATTGGAGTTGGGAACTTGCTAATAGGACTCACATTGTAAGCTATTAATTTTTTAATAACTTTTTATAACATTATAAAATTTTATGTAGTCATTACTTTACTTGAATCAGAGGCATCTCTTAGTTTATAGTTATATAGAATTTTGTAGAAATGTAATTTTAGAATTAAATTCTTGAATATTATTATCCGTCATATTATGAAGAGAATATAAAAAATGAGTGAATTTTGGGGTAGTAACAATTTCACTAACACTAATATTACCAAGCTAAATAGTGAATAACGCAAAATTATCCCGAACCTAATGATTATAGCATAAAATTGAAAACAAATCTCGATACCTAGGAAGATCGCTTTTAAGTAATTTCTTTGAAAACGAGCCATACCTTACTCTGCTTTAGTAATGATTCATTTTTAAGTAAAAAAGTAAAATCATTTTATGCTGAGATTCTTTAAAGAAATTAAATAGCTTATAATTGATGATAGTGGATAAATGGTTGGTATTAACAAAACAAAAAGAAAGAAAAAATATTATTAAATTAAAGCAAGGATTTTTATTTATTAATTTTTTTTACAACATGTAAGGCTTTGAGATTCTACCTTTGTGGTATAGAATAGTTCTGACAAGATAGGAAAATGTTGGTTATAGAATTAAGTTACAGAGGAACTAATGCATATTCCGCTCGTCTAAATACAACCGGTAGCAATTGGAAAAACAATCAGAAAATTACAAATTGCTCCATATGTACACCGATACCACACATTAGACACTTAATTGTTTAACAACACTTGACCTCAGAAGTATGGGGATGGGATTGACCTGATTCCCTTCTTTCTATTATGTAAAAGTAAAAGAACTACAAGGCATCAGACAGTAGTTTTCGGTAGAGAAATCTTTGCACTAGTACATATGCACTTTTATAAAAGAAATAGGGACAGTCGACTTTGTACCGATATTCTGAAGTTTCCATACTAGAAGTTAATACTTAAAGTCATCTTCAATAAATCTAAATATTAAGGTTTAGCTAGGTTTAGATGTAGTTGCCTCGTAATTATTTAGAGTAAGAATTTGAAAGGAATAAATCTTTTTATGATGAGATTTCTAGAAAAAAAAAATTATTTAGGGGTAATGTCAGTCATACTCATGCCCATACATAATATAATAGGAAAAAGTAAAAACAAAACACAAATTATAAAATTGCAACAAAAACCTTTGCATTCCAAGATTTCTAGTTAGTGTTTGATCAATTCTTCTACTCTCTTTTCATAATAAATTAATGAATAAGAAAATTCCTCTGAAACCTTTTGTTCATTTTACAATTCAGAAAATCCCCGTATTAGAAACTTACAAAATAAACTTAAGAAAAAATGAAAATAAGTGTTTGAGGACAAGGTGATTTTATTTGTGGAATATATGTACACTGATAATTCCGTGAATTCAGAACAAAAGTAACAGCCGCAAGAGTTTAGAATGAATCTATCATTGGGGCAATTGTAAGGGTAATGAAATGTTAAGATTTCAATATTCAGCATGTCTACTACTAACTAAATCTAGCCGTTAAATTGAAAAGCTTATTTTTTTTTTAGTAAAAATATCGTTAGATAGATAGCTTTTGTGGGTACTCACTCTCCCTACTTACTTAGTTTAGTGCAATTGCAAATATTAGCCAAAAACTATTAAGATTTTTATTTTTCTTAATGAATAGATTTGGAAATTGAGTTGCTGCCACAAAATCATCGTCACATGATCAAATTTATCTTGAGAAATAGAAGTATTGTAATTAAGGGTTTTTTTTTTTTTTTAATATTGTTGCAGGCCTGTTTATATACAAAAGTTATGAACGTAATCAAGGTGTGCAATAAAGCATAAAAGCAACTTAAAGTAGTTTTAATTTGTTAGTCATTTAGATCATACCTGGCCTGCACCATTGTGCTCGCTGGGTTTAAAAGCTAGAACGCGGTTCGGGTGAAGCTTTAAAGTTAAACATTTTTTTTTCTTTTTTTTTCATACTTCTTAAACGAACGTTCAACAAACACGCCACCACCNAATTTTTAGAGCTCTTACAACGAATTATTAATAATATTTTTCTTTTCATTAATCTTTTACTAGTTAATTGTTGAAAACAATGATTGAATAGAAAATCTTATTACTTTTCATGGAGAGATAAAAACATAATAAGCATACATTTTAGCCAATAGCAATAATAATAATATTTAAAAAAAAAAAAAAACAAAAATTATAAAAAA
>JXPE01080360.1:2004-12061 GCA_001015215.1 Holcocephala fusca
AATACTTTCAATAATTTTTTTAGCAATACTTAAAATACCAATGTACTACCAATAACTAACTTAAGTATTACCAAATAATCAATTAATATTGAACTACTCCACTTAAAAAATGAACAATTCAATCATATACTCACCTTTAGTGATTTTTTGTCACAATAGCACGCTCTACAACATGAAAGAAACAGCCTTGAATTACAAAATATCATATTTTGCGATCATTTAAAATCCCTTCAAAGATTAATAAGTCCGAAAATTAAATGAACTTTTGATTGAATTATTGTAGCACCACTTAATTCAATAGCGACATTATCAATTATAAAACCAATTTTGTTTATAGTCCAAAAATATTAATCGGCTCTTTACAAAATATTTGCATGTAAAGTGTATGTTTCTGTTGTGGTTTTTCTTCGATTATTCAATACTTGGCTCTCTGAATATCAACAATTTCATTATCACAGAAAAGAAAAAAGGAACCTATGCAATTTAAATTTCAGACAGTCTAAGGTCACCAAAGAACAATTAAGAAATTTCTTCCTCTTCCTGTTGTTATCAACTGAATTGGTTTTTAATTTCTCCTCGATTTTTATTAAGCTTAAGTTGCATATTAAGAGGTTTAAACCAAATCAAAAATAGGTAGACTAACTAAGCGCTTATAAAATCAATTTAAAGCGAATACTCGAAATATTTCGTTTCTCTTTTATGTGAATGGNACGCTTATAAAATCAATTTAAAGCGAATACGCGAAATATTTCGTTTCTCTTTTATGTGAATGGGAAAAGTGCGTACAAAAGCTTAGGGTTAAATCAGTGATAAGGAAAAACTATAAGCTTTTGAAAGGAAACTTTTTATATCTAACCTTTAAAAAAGTTACCTAATAAAATTAAAAAAATAAAATCACCTTTTTCAAGGCACACCCAGCAACAATACAATCCTTAGGTTTATAATCAAGAGATTACTTTCTTTTCATATGCCTAAAAACGGTGATGTCCAAATGAATGAACTCCTCTTACTAACTTACTAAAAATTTTTTTCCAATTTTTTTTTGCAAAAGAATTAATTGGAACCATGCAAAAAAATAAACTTACAGACGAATGTCCTTTAGTAACCCTTTAGTAACTAAAAACTTAGAGTTTTAGATGTAAGGTTTAGTAAAGTTAAGCTTAAAGCTTCATTTAGGTTAATTTGACAAAATTTTAGCAACAAAATAAATGAGTATGGCACTTGAGTCAGAGTAAAATCAACATTCTTTCTAGAATGCAAAACAAGACAGGACTTAAGTACAATATTTTCCTTTCGATACATAAAATAGTATTGCAAAAATCACAGATAATTTGGATATAACTTGGATAAAACTTTATAGATAGTATACACAGTTCAAAGGGCACAACAAATCTACATGCTCTGTGTACCTCTAGTGGATCCCCAATACAAATATGTCTTACCTCATGGGGACTTTAAATAAAAAAACATCTTCTAAGAAAGGCACATTATACAATAAATATGTATCCAATCTTACAATGAATTATCCATAAATTTATAATCCCTGTATAATCAATTTGTAGGAAGACATTCCTACCAGTTGCTTTTAAAGCTCTTTACTTTTATCTAAATGTAAGATCACTGATCTCCAGTTCAAAGTTATATAATACCAAAATAAGAAGCTCTACAGAGTTAACCTTTTAAATTTTAAATATTTAAGCACATAAAAGTTTCAGGATGATAAAATTTTAACTAAATAAATTTTAAACATTCTCTGAACTTGAAATTCAATCCAAAAGCCATGGACGCAATAAAATATGAAAATAGAAATTATATCGCTGAATATCAATAAATCATTTTGTCTTTTATCTTACCTTCAACTCTTTCATCACTTTCTCAGTAAAAAGTTAAATAAGATCTTTGCAGAAACTTTTCTGTTTCCTGTAAACGTGCAAAACTCAAGTCGTTAAATGATGCAAGATGATGTTTTAATACTCGTAATATCTGGTAGAGATCAAACCTTCTAGTACACGCGTACAAATACTTCAGGGCTGACTATTACAGAGAGCCAGCAAATGCATTTCTTTTAAAAGGATGCCAAAAAATGATGCATGACTGACCTTCCTGGGCCAACGAAGTCATCGACCATATGCAAGAAAACCAGTTGTTAACTGTTCCCCATCATAATTGACTGATGCAGATCTCAAAGATCTCACAAAGTTCAAAATCTTTGAGGGCGCGGGCATTTGACTTTTTAATATATAAAACCAACCAACCAGTTCACCTAAAGGCATGGCGTCTAAGGTCATGAAATTTTTTAACCCCATTGTAAAATAAAAATTGGGTCTCCAGTATGGCCAGTTTTCAAGTAGGTCGGTCGATTCGAACAATAAGTGCGGAACAAATGAAGTTGATCTTAGCAATCGTGGGATTAGCTAAATGTTTGTGGTGTTAAATCTTTGCTTCTATGAATAGTGACATAATTCAAAAAGCCCAACAGATTAGTGGAAAAGACGAAGCAATAAGATGGGAAAAAAAACACAAGAAAAAGATCAGATCAGCATCAAAAGTATCTTTAGAGCAATAAATGGCATGCTCTACAGGAAATGCTTGTAAAATGATTCATTAGCAGTCAGTTTCCTTGTAGATGATTTGCAAACTTTCAAAAGAAGTACTTCTACATTGTTTATTTCGCTGGTTGGTCTTAAAATACCAGCTCTAAAAAAAAAATAACTTTATATCTCAAATTAAAGCAGAACCATTTGAATGGAGTTTCAAAAGAGTTCAAGATAATTTTAAGAGACTTAAAACTATTGTTGTGAATGTTAAAAATATAAAATAAAAGAGCGAACAGAAAAGGAGTCAACCAGACAAATTGAGAACTAAGCAAAAATAAAGTAACTCCCAATTAATCTATTCATGCCATTAATTAAATTTCCATGTTCTAGCTAAAGGAACGTGCATGTATCGATGTTGGGCGAGATTGAATGGTCATTGCCTTACAAAATCATTCTAAGTAAGTCCAAAGAAATTAGTACGAGAAAATATGATCAAACCTTCGTTAATTGAGGAGAAAGATTCTTCATGTTTTAGATGAAAATCCTAACTAGGTGTTTTTACTTTGATGCCATTTGATTCACTTAATTTTTGTTATTTTTGATATAAGACAAAAATCTAATAGATTTTGTTTTAAAATTGGAAAATCAAAAACTGTCTTTTCAAATGGATTCTGCCGGAGGACTAAAAATTAAGGCATTAAAATAGAAACCCGATATTTAAGAACGCATCAATATATGAAACCACGAATTATTTTTAACTCTATTTTAATAATTTGCTTTACTCGAAGCTAAACTCGAAGAATACAATCTACAGGACATAATTCACCAACCAATTTCTCCCAATATTTGCCATATACAAGTTTAACGAATGTAATGACACATTATCGTGTTAAAACACAACTTTAAGTTAACTTTTCAGTATTGTAGATTTCTGTGACTGTTTTCTTACAATACAAAAAATCTACTAAAATTTCAAAAAAATCTAACTAAATCCTTCTTTATAGAATTTTCAATTTTAAGATTTGCTGGACCATTACCCCTTTACCCTAACCATACCTTGGGTTGTGTTGTTTTTCTTCTTTTTTTTTGCTTTTAAAATCATATTGGTAACCCCAGGTTTAATTACTAGTAAGATTTTCCTATAAAAGTTTGCAGAAAGATTTCAAGAAATTCTATCTTCATTTAATCATTCAGTCAGACCGCAATTCTCTTGAACATCGTCCCATAAACTTTAAAACTTTCAAATAATTAATTAGAATTGCTTATGTTAATTCATGAGAAATTCTCATATATCCAATTTTTAATCAACCATACCATGATAATCTTCATCTAAAACTTCTTGTACTTTAATCATTAATTGATGTTTGATGGTCATGTTTCCCGTCCATACAATTATCGTCATTGATTATTCCTTGACTATTTTTATAACCCTCTTAATACGCTCAAAAGGTATTGCTTTCATTGGAGGATTATTTCCAAAATCTTTTTTTTAAAGCCAAATGGTTATCATGGTTACTTTCTAATGAAGTTTTCTAACAATTTAATGTTTTCATGAATTTTAAACCATGAATTTTTCATATATTAAAACACGGGGTTTATTTTAAACACATAATAAAATATCTCGAATTACATGAATGGATTACATCTAAACTAAGACTGCACTATTGAAAAACCTTAAAAATCACTTTGAATATTCAACTTTTACCTGTTGGCTCTAGGTAACCAATTGATAATACCATTCTGGGAATTTTTAAATCTGCTTCATCTAGAAAAAGAATTTATGTAAGAAGAAAATAAGAGATTGATCTTTTGTTGACCATGGATCTAAAATAAAAACCTAACAATGTTTTAACTTATCCAGATTACACACTTCTTAGTTCCAACAGATATCTTTTTCTCTGAAGACTGTGTTGTAATCGCAAACCCATAAGGAAACCAGTAATGCAAAAACAGTCCACATAAAGGAAAATTAATAATTGTTACAAAATTAAGAGCCTTCAGAGCCATTTGAATTCAATAAAAGTGTATTTAGATTGCAAATTACAAGGATATTTCTATTTTATGTGGTTTTTCTAAACTTGGTCGACTAAAACCAATATAACAATAAGTTGGAATCGTTTGATAAATGAGTTCAAATTTTTTAAGCGAATTGTGAATTTAATTGTAAAAATAAATACGAGAAACTATCAAAGATCTGAAAGAATAGTATCCTTAAAAAGTCGATTAATCGATATGATATTTAGCATTTTCTTATTGGAGATGCAAATAAGATTTGAGAGATTCACAAAGGATAATACAACTAAAGTCAAATCGCATTAGACCATCGTGTAACTAAACTCGTTTTAAAGTGTCATCAGTTCCTCCTTATTGAAATTTAAAAACATACTTTCATCGTGCTCTCACCATGTTAATTTTTGTGTTAACTAAATACAATTTGCAGTAAGAGCTGCTCTTCTGATTTAATTTGAAGAAAAATATAACTTATGGATATCCATTAATGTTTGAAGAATATATGGAACATGCTTCATCTACAAAAACCTCTCAGTATTGGTCACAGTGTTTTAAAACTGGCAATTTTAACACCAGTGACAAAGAACGGAAAAGGAGGCCAGTAAAGTTTTAAGATACTGTGTTGGAGTCGATATTGAGCCAAGAGTTATGTCAAATTCAAGCAGAATTCTTCGGGATGAATCAACAAGTGATTTCAAATCATCTCAAGGCCCACGGTATGNAACGGTATGATGGGTAAAAAACAAGGAACATTTGATCTGTATGAACAAGAGCCGAGAGAAGGCGAACANCACGGTATGATGGCTAAAAAAACAAGGAACATTTGATCTGTATGAACAAGAGCCGAGAGAAGGCGAACATCGGTTTTCAGGTACAAGAAGTTGGTCCAATAGCAAAATTGAAAAGATTTTTTACATCGAACTGTAAAAAGGGACGAAAAATTGACCCGCCACGATAACCCAAACGTAAAAAATTGTAGAGTAAGCCCAACCAAATGCATTAACTTCAACAGCTAAACCAAGTATTCATGGCAAGAACCTAATGCTGCACATCTGATAGGATGAGCTTGGAATAATCTACTAAGAGCTAACCCAACTAAACAAAACCATCACTCAGAAACTTAAATAACAGCAATTGATGCAATTGAGTTAAGCATTGAAAGTCAAACAGCCTCAATATCCCAAAATATATGACAAAGTTTATTTTTCAGCACGATAACGCTCGGCCACATGTTGTCAAAATCGTGGAAAAAACTTTAAAGGCGCTTCAATGATATGCCTTACTCCATCCGATATATTTGCCATACTTACCATACTATTTCTGAGTACAACTTGTTCAGGTCGATAACTCACGATCTGGTCGAGCATTACTTCACTTCTTATGAAGTAGCCAAAAATTGGATCGATTCTTTAATCGCTTCAAATGATGAGAAATTTTTTCGACACAGAATCCGTACTTTCCCTAAGAGATGAGAAAAATTTGTATTTAAAGACGAACAATACTTTGAAGTTTTATTAAAAATAGTCCTACCGATCCAGTGTTTCCAGGCTAGTTTACCAAAAGGCATTGAGATTTTTACAATTTTAAAAAGCCCAAAGAAGAATATCGCTACATTTAATATTGTAGATTTTTATTTCTGACAATCTATAAAAAAACTTACTAATATCTAAAATTTTTTAATACAAAACTTCATCTAAAACTATCATAAAATTGAATCAATATTTTACTTTTTCCTTTCCTTTCCCTTATTTTTTCATTAGTAAGATTCATTCAATCATTCACACAATTTTCAAAATAAAATTTTACTTAAAAGCAATCCAACTCGTCTGCAAAGTAGTTAGAAAGAATAACATTTCAGGTGTAAATTAGAACAGGTATTTATCATAGTATCAGAAGTAAATGACTCCATTAACTTTTCAATTAACAACATTTCTCAAAAATCACTCACCCTCAATCTTTATTGACAATAGTACCAAATTTTCTTTCGAATTGATTTTATTAGCTCTTACTATAAGTAAAATTTTTGCATTATTTGGTTCAACAGTGATTATTTTAAAATTTCTCTTTTTTCAACAGATTTTTACTTTTTGTAGAGGCTTTTGAACTGAATTTTTCAATGTTATATTGACATAAAATTTTGCACTACTTCTAAAAGAAATCACCTGAAAGTTTTTTTGTTACCTGATTTCAAAGTTCTTATTAGCTTAACAAGTGGGCCATCATTTTTTGCCGTCATCAAGTACTTAAAGAAGTGAGCATGTAATTCTCAAGCATATTTACAAAAGGTGCGATTTATAAACAAAAGTCTTTGTACTTTCATATTTTGGTTCAAGTCATAATTTGTGTTCTATATAAGCCTTTTGATTGAAGGCCTACTCCTATATTTTTTTACACAAGTAAAACGTGTGTACATTAAAAATCATCCTTTGAAAATTCCAATTTTTTTTTAATATTTCATGTAAAATTTCTCAGGTGTTCAAATGAATGTTGCTCAAATATAGAATGAGAGATGATTCACAGTCCCATATAATCTTCCTGAGAAATTAAATGATACCGACAAATGATATTTCCAATCAAGTTGATAATTATGTTGATGACTTAGACCTCATTGATAGAATTCCAATAGATCGGATAAGAATGGTGACAAAGTGTTTTTGCTCTAGGGTCTATAAAAGAGACATGAAACCATGCAGACTATCAGATATTTTGTAAAAGATGCATTTGTATCTTGATTTTCTTCTAGTTAACAATTTAAAAGGAAAAATGTTACTTGATAAACCAGGATTTCAAAATTTTGTAGTTTTATTTGTGAAGAGATAAGAACTTTGAAAAATTAATCTAATGTAATAAGATGATCTCCGGGTTAGATACATAACAAGCTTACTTGGTAGTTTCAGTAAGATGAACCAGGATTAGGTGGCTTTAGTACGTTTTAAGGATAAGTGCTAATAAGAAATCGTCACTGATTTAAGCATGTCGCTTTGTTGGAATGCAAAATCATTGAAAAATGCAAAAATTTAGAAATCTTTACATTCTTCATAATGGAGATTTATATAGTTGGGATTAGGATCAAATTATTTACGATAATTTGATATTTTGAGCAACAAAAATTATAAATGAATTTTATAACACTCGATTCATCACAGTTTCGTCCTGAAAGCAAATTTCGTAAGTCTTTAATTCAAGCAATTGAGTACTTGAACTCAAATATATTCAATAAATAGCAGGGAAATAGATAAAAATTATGTACTCATAATTATAAAATCATAAATCATATTAATCATAAAGGTACTCCTTTAGCAACAATGCAAATTTATCGTACTCCTTTATTGAGGGCATATATTTGCAAGGACGAAAAAGGACTTTTAGTGATCCAAGTCTGTAAATTCCTTTTTAGAAAATAAACATAAACTGAATCACTTGGAAAAAAAAAATAAATAAATAGGACCATCAAAGTGATCGTGTTTCAATACAACATAGAAGATCTAGGAAAACTTCAACAATTGAAAGTCTGAATTAAAGCATTTAAGGGTTCGATAAATACAAAAATACAATTGTTCCTGAAACTTAATCCAAAGATTTAAGAAAATATTGCAAGAAATCTCTTNATACAATTGTTCCCGAAACTTAATCCGAAGATTTAAGAAAATATTGCAAGAAATCTCTTTCACTTCTGCTAAAAGAAAAGAAAATAATTTATTCAATAAAATTTAAACAAGACGGTGTGATACATTAAGGTGACCATACCTCCCGAATTTCAGTTCCTGTCTCCATTTTTTACAACATGGTTCTTGATCCTAAGCTTATAGCATTTATTCCAAATTGTCCCTAAATACCTAAGCCTAAAATTTATATATGCACGAACCAAAGCAGAAGCAATAATGCTAAATGTTTTCATACCAAACGATTGAAATGTTATGCAAAACGATTTACAAAAATTTTTATTTGTTTCAATCTAAACTTATGTCTCCAATCAAAAGGAAATAAAACTTTTTCAATACTTGTTAGATTTATAGATTGGAGTTATAGAGTTGAAGTAATATTTTACAATATAAATCCTTACCTGGTGAAACATTATGAGGAACTATTTAACTATTGTACCTGTCTTAAAGGAAATGATTTAAAAGAAAAGTTATTGGTCCACCACACAGGGTCTCTATGGCCTTTGCGGTATATGTGGTACTTGTGGTGTTTGTGCTCATAATATGAATTCTAACTTTAATTTGGAGAAACTAAGGTTTTTTCTTAAATTGACGCGAAATCTCAACTATAATTTAATTCGAGCGCATATTTTCCAAAACGCTATAAGAATGTCGACAGATGTTCTGCTCGTTGATAAAAAATTGATCAAATCTAAAATATAATCTCTACTTCAAATCGTATATTGTTAAAGTAAAAACATCCAAAATTGTTTACCATTTGGTAGCTGGTTTTTCAATGATACTAGAAAAGTATTCACAAACAATATGGTTATCATTACTTGCCGCCATTGAATGGGTACTCCAAACGTTTTTACCACGGAAAGTTCATTTTCAATCTCAATAAAAGTATCCTATGGTTATTTTAAAATTAACACTATTCGGCTTTAATACTTCCTAAAGCTATTACAACAATTGAAAATCAACCTGCGTCAGTAATTTGATGTAATTGCTTTAATAGATGATCTAAAAGCTTAAATATTGAAATATAAGAGAATAACTTTATTTCAAGCAACTTAAAAAAAAGAACTCTAGAAAAACTTGAAGATAATAGAGAGACTTCTCACAATATGAAGTTATGGAATTTCGAGAAGAACCTATTGTTTCATTTTATCAAATAGACTGCTCATAGTTATTTAAAGAAATGGACAAAAAAGAAGTATTTCAGGNGAAAGCTTAAATATTAAAATATAAGAGAATAACTTTATTTCAAGCAACTTAAAAAAAAGAACTCTAGAAAAACTTGAAGATAATAGAGAGACTTCTCACAATATGAAGTTATGGAATTTCGAGAAGAACCTATTGTTTCATTTTATCAAATAGACTGCTCATAGTTATTTAAAGAAATGGACAAAAAAGAAGTATTTCAGGAAATGAAAACGTGTAGCTGGATCTCATATTACATAACACCCATTCTTGGAGTCAGGATGAAACAGCCTTTTCATTGATTAATAAAATGATATCAAACCACAAATTATTGGAAATTGTTATAATGAGTAATTGATGAGAATATTTTGCAATGCAGAATTATATAAGGAATATGTTAACCACGGAAGGAAACCTATTGGAATGGTCACAAAATAAGACATACCCAATTCAAAGATGAATGAAAAAACTGCATTTCTTGTTTGAATGTTTTGAAATTGTCCAAGTTTTTCATTCGTCTTCCATTAATACTGCAACTGAGCGAATATTTCGCATTATGAACAATTTTTGGACTTAGTTTTGGAGTCAGTGATAAGCCAAAGATAAGAAGTTCAGCAACAAATTATCGTTTGATGGTATTGAAATAGAATATCTCTGATAATATAA
>JXPE01081289.1:350-13472 GCA_001015215.1 Holcocephala fusca
CGATATTTTTTGTGTTCAGATGATGAGTGACACTCACCACTAGAATTGCTGGACAACTTAGCGTGGGAGTAAGACTCACCACTGGATTGCAAGGAGCTAAAGAGATACTTTCAATTTTTATTTATTACCTGAATATTAATGATAAAGTTTTTTCAAGGTAATCGGAACTCAATATTTCGCTGAACTCGTATTGAAGCAGTCAAAGTAAGTCAAAAGGCTGCACGTAACTGCGTTGGGTTTTCAACTTACTATGGCTACTTACTTTTAAATTTTTAAAACTTAGTTTTAAGCTCTTCATAATTGCTACGTGCGAGTATTCAAATTTCAAAATAATATTTTAAACAAAAAAAATCAGTTGTTAATAATAAGAGAAAGTGTTACTTTTAAATTGACTATGTTACATTTTCAACATGTTACAGATCATAGCAGCGACATCAGTTCCACTACTTCCAAATGGACTGGAGCAGCAAGTCACCCTCTGCTTCATAGTAAGCAAAGCTTTGTGCATCACACACCTCATCAAGCTGCTGTAGCCGCGACATTAAGTTCACCGTTTTCATCATTTCTAACAGCTAGCAGTGGTGGAGGATATATCTTAGACCCCTTAGGTGGCTATAAGTGAATAATCCAATAATAAGTGCTAGGCAAATAATGTAAAATGTATTATAATGTAAATTTTGTACAAGCTATAAGGTATACGATTTGAAATGAAAATACGATTTAAAAATTAACTTACAGGGTTATCAGCACTTAATTGCAAAGAAAAGCCAAAGTTTTAAACAATATCTTTATTTTTTTAAAAACATTTTTTGCCTCTGAATAATGTTCATTTTCAAAATACAATTCAGTTGAAATTGTCTGCAATCATCGATTCGGTGAGTGACTGATTTTTATATTTTGTCTTTTTTTTTCATTTAATCTGAACTAAAGGCAATTAGTTCAAATGTAATAATAGCAGAAAGAATTAACTAAATAAAACGAGAAAATTAAAAATTTGTGTATGTACTACAATGATATTAAAAAAAATAGGGACGAAAGCTATGGGATAGTTTCTTAGGGTGTTTTTCAAGGTTTTTTAACGGAGTGTCTACTTGCTTTAGTAGTAAACTTTGTTTGCTTACATCGCCGGAGTTTTAAAAATTGCCAAGTCTGATTTAAAGAAATATATTTCTGCGATAATTTAATTTGTTTTTTTTTTGTTTTTTGTAAGGACACAAACCAAAATGTTGGCAATTCTTGGAAATTCCTAGTTGGTCCTTAACGAATTGAATTGTGGCGACTATTCCTCTTTTCTTCTCTTTCTATGCCATATTTCTACTGGCCTTGTGCACTGACATGCGTAGAGAATGGAAGGAAAAGTTAGAGAACGATAAAAATTTCGTATAGTTCATTAAGTGATTTTCACTATCCATTAATGAAAACGTAATCTCGCGACGCAATAACATAATTATCGTTTAAGCTTGATAATTACCTTCAGTTATTTTCATGATATCCCCGTAAATGAGGTGTAAGTGTGTTTGTAAATAGCGTTTCATTTCAAACTGAGTCCTTGACTTTTGCACTTACCACAATACTGTTATGCAAATGGACTGTGTAGGCACTTATGCCTTTCTTACTGTAACTTGACATATTAAAGATCTTGAAAGAGGAGCTCGATAATGTGTTTTTCTAGCCCTCTTCATTGTTGGCCAGAATAATTCTGACGTAGACGTAGACGATGCGATGACTACAATTTCATGGAAAAATAGTCGAGTATTCTCCAGATCTTTGAGATTTGCTATGACAGTTGAAACCAAAAATCTCTGCCCCAGGAAGCCTATCCATTCTAGAGTCATTCGTATACGAGTCAAGAATTCTCAACACTTATATACTGCCACTTCAATCGGTCCCTTGAGCAGGGGACTTCCTGAGGATACACATACTTCCAATATTCTCATATAATCCTTACCAACATCTGCATTTAGTGTAGAAACTAAGCAACAATTGCGATAAATTAAAATCTGAATTTAATAATGCTGAAGTACTCCAAAAAAAAATCTGCATGTTATATTTAATTATTTCGGACAACTTAGTATTTTAAAATTTTGCATCATAAGATGCCATCACAGGTACCCAACAGAATTTTATAAATTAAAAATATTTTGTATACTGCTATGTATTCAGTCTTAAAGGATACCATTTCTTAGTTCATTAAGATATTCGTTTATTCATAAAAAATAAAATTCTTAAAAAATGTAAGTAGTGAAACGTAGAAATATCACTGTTGAAAAAACGAGTTTCTACACTCAATTTTATAGTAATTTTTATTACCAATATTCAATTACTAATTGAATAAAATCAATTTTGCACAGTTATTTTTTGCAGTTCAAGAAATTAAAATCTCTAAGCCTGAAATTAATTAATATCATCCTTTAAAAAAAAAAGTAAAACTAAATTTTATTTAAGGTAGCAAATTGACAATATTATTTGTTTTCATATCAAATTTTAATTTTGCTCCAGTATAAGTTCATATGTTTTAACAAATAAATTAATTGAAATTTAGTCTTCTTCGCAGGAGGACAATCTAGCCTAATTTGTGTGTCTAATCTTGACTCTTCATGTTTCTAATGAGCGGAGACATTCTTACAACACAACAAAAAGAAGGGAACTTTATATAACTCTCTAAGGTAACCAAGCCTTAAGTGCAGCGTTTTTGCATCTGCAATTAGAGTTATTTTTCCTTTTGATACAGTTGTTATCTATTTCTTTTTGAAAATCTGTAATAATTGAAAGTGGGCATTGATATTACAGAATGGAGTTACAGGATGCTATTAGTATTATATTGCATCGCTTACTTCATATTAAAAACAATATCATATAAAATGTGACTTTAGTTTTCTATAGCAAACAAATTAGGTGCCGTACATGTTGAAGCCGAGAGACATCAGAAGACTCAAAATGACTTGTGAATTGCTTTTTCAAAGACACAAAAGAAAATATTTTATTTATTGTATCATCACAGGCGCTGAAAAATAAACACTTTACGATAATCCGAAGCTCAAAAAACCATGGTACAGGACAGACGAACAGCATCGACGGCAAAGCCAAGTATTTCCTCCGACGCTGAACCCATGCTCAATATACTATGCGCTTTTCTGGGTGCATTATGAGCTACTCCAATCCAATCCATTCTAGTTCAATAAAACTTGTGTAATGATATCAATATTAATTGATTCGTTTGAGCCAAGCGTTGAAGAAAAAATTTCCTGATTACGACTAAAACATAACTAATTGATTTTCCAGCATGATATCAGCCGGTCTCATGTTTCAAAACCGACCAAGAAAACGTAAAACCAATTAACACACCGTTTAATCCAAATATTTCTCTTTCCGACTACCACCTATTTCAAGCAAAATGAAGCCTAAACCGTAAGATTTTGCATAATGAGTGCAAGATTGGCGGAATCAGTAAACTGTGAGTTTACCTAAAAGGGATTATTTACTGTTATTTACCGTTATTTTTTGTTAAAATGAAATTCTTTTATTCGTTTTATCACTAATGATAGTGCTGACAGCACTACCTGTTGCTTATCCAAGAAATGTGGTTCATCTCGATCTGGTAATACGCAAACTGGGATCCAATATAAAAAGCTGTTATGATGCTAAAGTGCAGCCTATGCATAGCATCAGGTTCCAATATTTCTTCATGACAAAGCTAAGGCAGCGAAAATCAGTACAGAATCGGGTGGTTCCATGAACTGGTGAAGGGGTGAATGACAACTTGCTTCTGGAAAAGGAAGCCTTCTAAGCAATTGTTTTATTTCAGAATTTTCATTTACAATAATGCGATGATGTACCAAGCTGATGCGTCACGAATAGGCGAAAACAGAGCCATTTTGAACTAGGAAAACTTGCAGTAAATTTCTTTTTTGTGCAGTTAAATCTTAGGCACTTCAAGCAAATAAATTTAACAGGAGACTACGCATTTCGATGTACGTCATGTTCATCACAATATCATTACTGTAAGTAGTAGGGACTGCGATGGCTGACTCAATGGTTGCAAGACAACATCTTCATTCATTAAACTAGTTAGAACTGCAAGATTTCAGGAGCATACAGGTAGGACCTGATCAGTGGTTAGTTTAATTGCAATTCTACTAGTTCCTTTCCAATTGAGAGTTTATAATTTTCCAGGTCAATGAATAATAATTCTTACCAAAGAAATTCATATTGTTGATACATTCAAGATATACGTTGCCCAGAATTGTTCTATTTGAAGATTAAACGTGTGTAAGTTTCTTACTTGAGAATGAGTGTCTTACTCGGAGTAGCAAGAATATTCAGCTTTAACTAGTCTTGAGCATTTCTTAGTGCAAGCTGTACAACTCAAGAATAAATTTCTGATCGCGGATTAAGTTATTATCTTAAAAACTCGCTGAGTTTTAATGCGCTTTCTTCAAAATATTTTTATACAACAACGCTATAGACAACTGATTGAAGACTTTTTGTGGTCTGAGCTAGAAGAAATAGACATGGACCATCTTTATTTTCAACAGGATGGAGCCACAAGTCACCAAGTCACACAACACGGGAAAACATTGCATTATTGCTTTTGCCATCTAAGTTTCCCAATAGATTAATATCACGCATGATGAATGGTAGCATAAACTGGCCACCTAAATCTAACTCCACTAGACTACTTTTAGTGGGGTTTTTTGAAAAGTAAAGTCTATGTGAATAAGCCAACAACAATTCCAGAGCTAAAACACAACATTGGGAATGAGATTACTGCGCTCCATGTGATAATGTGTGAACGAGTCCTTGAAAATTTTGATTTTCGTATGACAGCCTGAAGATGTGGTCGTGGTTAACATTTAAATGATATAATTTTTCACATATAATTGTAATGAGCTATATTTTGAATGAAAATAGTGAAAAATTAAAAAATCTAAATTTTTGCACGTTTTTTTTTAAAATAACATCTAGTTAACATTTTGACTTTTGAAAGACCCTATATAATATGTTACGCGCGCTTCTTTGTTAACAGGGTGTAGTGGCATCCTTTTCCGAACCAGTTTAGATAAAACTGCACTGATGTAATTCTTTTTTTTTTGTGTTTGTTTATGCATTACCTTATTCTAGGAAATTAATCTGGTAGTAAAGTAATAGATATCACTAACCAGAGAACATATGATGATGATATTGAATCGGAATACTTTTTTTACTGTTTTACACCGATTACTTCTTGTGTTTCATATTGGAAACTTTGACTAATAGTTATTACCGACGATGCTGGTCGACTGTACTTGGTTTCATTGAAAGCCCAGGTCTTAAACTGTCTTCTATAGAGACGCCGTTCGGTAGTTTATTGAACCTATTTTTGGTATCAAACCTTGCATCTCTCACTAGGCGTGTGGGTTATGCTGCAGATGATAAAATATTCTTCAAGTTAATTATTTTAGGTGCTAATTCTGGAAAGGTAGGTTGCGTTTTCCAGAATGAAGCGGTGCGCTGGATTGTGGCACGATGTTGGGTTGTGATCACCAGTGATGTTGTTGAAGTGTGTTGTTTTACTGTGATAGATTGTCCTGTTGAGAGACGTTGTATAGCAGACTGCGTTATACGTTAGTGTTGGATGGTGTGCTGCTGTTAGGCTATGTATTAGTTTTGGGGGTTAGTGTGCTTGTGCCACAGCATTGGTAGAACATATTTCCAGTCCTTTTGATGGCGATAGCCGCTGTGACGTGTCGTAACTACTGATTCCTCTTCAACTAGCTCGAGACCTTCCTAACAAGCTCGTTCTAGTTCTCAAATACCAGCATCAACTCTTACTTTTAATTTTTTTTTACAATTCTTTAGTTCCAGAGACAACCCGTCTTATTTCTGAGACATTTTTTGTTGCCCAAAGAAACAATAATTAAACAGATAATTCCGTACGTAACGGATTAACAAGCGATCATCTCAAGTCTACTCTTGACATCTACGTTATAAGATTTTTTCATTAAAACTAAAAAAAAGACACTTCTCTTTTTTTGAGTACGATTTCTAATTGCTGCGAATTAATCGTCTAGTATTTACTTAGCATATATTGCAGAAGTTTTATTTTTCTTCTAACTTTAGTTTGTTACTATTAGTTTGTTTTTTTGTTAAAATAAAATTTTTTTTTCATTTTGTTAGTTGTGATTTTAGTTGCAGTATAAAAAATATATATATTTTTTGTTTTTTGATGCAATACATAAAAGGTGTTGTCTGTCACTAGGATTGCTCCATTGAAATTACAGCTTGCACTCTTTCCAGATAGCACTTATCAAAATATTTTTAAAGCTACACCAGTGTATTACCAATGATCAACAACTTTAAGCAAAATGTTAGAACAATTTAGTCTATTACCTTTTAGCTTCTTTATTTAATTATAAGAAATATATATTATCTCTTTCTTTCGGGCTATACGTGAAGTAACTTTACGTCATTCGTTAATACCAATAATGACATTTCTTTCACTCCAAGCCTCACTCTTCAGCTTTTTGTAGAATTAGAATTTTGTAGAATTAGAATTTTGTAGAATTTTGTTAGCCGAGCTGCCAAGAGTATTGACAGTTCTTAATAATGAGGAATGAGATATTAAACACAAATTGGCGGGTATCCGGTAAAATTCTGTCCAAAGGTTTTCTCAAAATTATAGAGGATTTTTACGCTTAAATTAGAAGTTCACAATGAATGACACTTGTAAGTAAAATCATTATTGTATAAAAGTAAAATTAGTTATTGTTTTCACAGTTGGAGGAGATGGCTTTAATTCAACAAGCACTGGAATTGCCGGTGCACAATCTGAGCAAAAAGCAGAGGTAACTTTAACTTTCTGGCTTTATTAAATTATGTAAAGTACTACTTATTTCTTCATTTTATGTTTTTTGAGTTCTACTATATACTTCTCTACTGTCCTTGATTCTGTTCTGATATACTTAAAAAAAAAAAAAAGCCTAATATCCTGTAACGAATTGGTTTCATGTTTTTTAATACTAACGAGGAACACCTAGTGTAATTACTAGTGTTTTTTGCAAATAGGCAATGTATTTACCAACAGATATTTTTATTTATATATTCCTATGATTTAGTTATAATTACACAAAATGAAGATACTAATAATTTAATAGTATGAAGTTATGAAAGAAATATTAAGATATGAAAAAAGCGATGGAGTTAGATTTCTTGTTTAGTTTAATAGTTGGGCTTAAGTAGATTAAAAGCCTATTTTCAACTCACACTTGACAAGTAAAGAGAAAATAAAATGAATCTGCTTTAAAATTATATTTGGTAGATTCTTAACCATCAATATTTGCAAAAGAAAGGTAATAAAAAACTAAAAAAACCACGTTAGAATAATAATCTACTGTTCTGCTTTCTTCATCACTATATGTTTATTTTATATGTATATTCAGTGTTTTCTACATTATTTGCCTTATCGAAAGAAACTTCAAAAGCTGACATAGCACATATCTAAAACTTGTGGTCACCACTTTGTCGGATGACCTCTCCATTCATAAAATACCCCGAACTTTTTATTTTTACAAAAAAATTTATATTATTAGCTATAAACATTTATTTTAATTTATTCACTGCAGGCAATTTTAACACAACTGAAAAACGGATTTTGTAATTGAAGTTCTTTATAACAAATTAAAAAAGCTTATTATATATAACAAAAAAAAAAATGAAAATTACTGGAAAAAAATTTTTTATATTTAATTTTTAAGGGAGTAGCACCGGCAGTTGTAAAACAAATCCAAGAGTTGCATGATAGTAACTTCCAAATGTGGGGAATGTCATTTGGTATGGTTGCTTGTGTTGTGATAGTTCGGGGTATAGACACTTCTTCCACGAAAATAACATATCTTTTAGAAGATCATACTGGTCAAATAGAAGCACACTACTGGATCGAAGAGGGTGAAACGTTAAAATCTTCCGACATAATGTTGAATAGCTACGTTCATGTGTATGGAACAATTCGTCAACATGCGGGAAAGAAAGCTTTAATGATTTTTAAAATTTTTTCGATCGCTGGTATCAATGAAATAACAACACATCTATTAGAAGTTTTAACAGCAAGATACAAAGCAGAAGAATTTTCAAAGGTATTTTGTTTTATCTACTAAAAAACTCGAAATAAATTTCAATTTCAATTAGAAAAGTAGTGGTGAATACTCCGACTTTTCAATGGGTGGAACTGGAGCACAATTTTCTATGCAGCAAGGTTCAGGAAGTACTGTTGGCCTGGAAGGAAAGCAGCTCGCTGTTTATCAGGCTATTAAAAACCATGCTAGTGAAGAAGGCATAAGCATTCAGGAGCTCCAAAAAAGATTTGGACACATATCATCATCAGAGTTACAGTAAACTTGTGTTATAATTGTCACACTTTAGAAATTTATTTATTTTTTTTTGATAAGGTTAATTACAGATTTCTTAACACAGGAGGGACATATTTATACCAGCATTGATTCTGAGCACTTCCTTAGCACCGATATGTAGTATAATTCTATTTTTATATTTTTATTTATATCGCAAGAATAAAATAAGCTGTTTCTAAAAAATCGCATTAACCAAGTTTTTTTTTTACTATATGTATTTTTTGCTGTGATCTAAAATTAATATTATCATTTAAGAAAGTAAAATTGCAATGATATTAATAAAATACTGATTGTAGATGGCTTACCTATAATTCTACCACTCTTAACTTTTTCATATAGTGAAAGGTGATTCATTTGTAAAAGCAAGTTTCACTAATGGACTCCAATTTTGGTTCTAAATTTAATGATCATATAATAAATTAAAATAAATTATAAATTATAATTTACGATAAAGAATTCCAGCGACCTTTTATGATCGATTTCTAGTCGTAGAAAATTACTTAGTACAATTCAGCGAGATTTTTATTATTTATCTCTACGTTTTTTTAACACCTCCTCATAAATTCTCTGAGGGAAACTTTATACTTCCGATGGCGTAGAAAAGAATTAAATAAACATTTTTTAAAGTTAGAAAAAATAAATGAGAAAAACATTTAATCGGATAATTTCAAAGTATATTTTGAAAACGCACTAAATATTTTAGCCACCTCTTTCCTTATCAAGTTATAAAG
The DNA here is from genome assembly GCA_001015215.1 of Holcocephala fusca. Taxonomy (NCBI): domain Eukaryota; kingdom Metazoa; phylum Arthropoda; class Insecta; order Diptera; family Asilidae; genus Holcocephala; species Holcocephala fusca. Next base: position 9,466 of record JXPE01081289.1, read on the forward strand.
AAAATACATAAGTATGGAAGTGCTTACAGCATTTATCTATAGTTCAATTTTCTATTACTTTATTTACTTACCTAACTAGGTAAACGTTGTTTAATTAGATTTTCTAACTTTCGTATTCGTCTTTTATCATGATTAAATCCAGGACTTCTTGAAGCAGTAGGATTCTTCTCTGAATCATCTATATTCGTGTTTTCATATAGACCAAAACTGTATGCATTTTCATTGGTATGAAATTCACTACCGGAACCTGTTTTCTTATATAGCTCTATAAGTTGAAACTGATCAATTTTCTTAATGCCTTTCATTTCTAAAATTTTTTGATAATCAGACAGTGTAATATCAGGAAGTAGTTTAAATATTTGTTCATTAAAGGCAACTGCAGGTATTGTAGAAGTCATAACAACCTTAATGATCATTTCTGCTCTAGTCATTCCTTTAATCACTGCGTTTGTATAGCTAGCTGGTGACCTTCTATTCACGTTTGAAGATATTGAAGGAAGATCCAAAAGTACAGTTTTCAAACTGTGCGTATCTAACAGCATTTGTTCACAACCTAATATACTGTTTGATGCCTCAGAGCTATTTGTTGGACGACATTTAAGAAGAGTTTTTATATATTTTGGTATAAATGCATTTACAAATTTATGACAAAACTGAATGTAGTATTTTCTTGAAGTCGGCAAATTGTCACGAATAACTGGAATTGTCTGCTTGAAATGCGAAATAATAGAATTCACAAAACTGCTTTGATCACCAACACAACCAATTAACTGCCATTGCATCTGCCACAATAAACGATTATGGATTCGAGAAAAAAAAAACTAAAACTCATGTAAATCACCTTATACATAGCATTTAATGCAGGCTCGCATCCATTTTCTACATCTTGAACCAACATTTGTATACAGTTGGAAATAATCCTGGAAATATATTTTTATTATTAATAAAGAACTTTTATAAAACTATTTTCCCAGCCTTTGAAGCATTATCAGTTTGATTACTACTACTACTACTGCTTTTTATTTATACTAATAAGATCATTATTTTGGTTTTTTTTTCTATCTGAATTAAACAGAAAGCGTGCATGTAAAAAAACTAAACTTTAATCCGTCACTTTTTAATCAAAGAATATATGAAAAAAAAACTCATAATAACCGTAAAAAAGTAAACCATGAGCTAAGAGGGTATATGAAAGAATGTACATTGATTCTACTCAGCGCTGATATGTCTCGATATTGATCTAATTATTTTAAATGAAATGCAAGGACAAAATTTTTAAATAGTAAATATTTGTAGCCTATATAACATACTGTCTCTTAAAAATAAACAGAGAACATATAATTATTAAAATTAAGAAAGATTTTTATTTTATAATTGAAGTTAAGTACATTCACTGCAACTATTTAATAAGTCAATATACGAATGTATACCCGTAAAATTTGCTGAATCAGAAGTTCATTCACTGCAGCAATTTAAAGCATTAATGCCTATTACATAGATAAATGTATGAATAACCCTGATCTAGCAGTTAATAAACTTTGAATAGAAATCAGGTTAATTAATTAGAAATTGTTTTCTTTTTTTTTAAGAATTAAGTATTTTTTATATTATCAAAAACATAAATTTATTTTTGATACTTCTTGCTACTAGAAATAATATGTAAATATATTCACCTGTGATAAATATCCTTTTCTTCCGAAAGATCAATTTTATCTGCATAGGAATCGTCTACTTTCTCTTTAAGTTTCTGTTCTAGCTGATGTATGGTTTCCAGGCAATACTCACCAGTCGTCAGCACGCAACAAATTTGAATCAGATCATCAGAGCTAAATCTGGAATATTAAATTTGTAACATTTAAATTTATAACACAATTTATAATACCGTGAGATTTCTCCCTCTTTCCACAAATTATGAATAACTTGTCCAGCTGCAGTCGATAAGTTTTGCAAATCTTTCGTTAAAAGTGAGACACTAGTTCCTAAACGAGAAAAATCCTAAAATGTGAGTATGTGTAACCACTAATAAAATGTAATTACCTATAGATATATGTGGAGCAGAAATTTTTGGCAGGCTTATTTCAAGTACTTTAATAGCGTACTCTTGCAAATATTTTTTAAAAACCAATGCTAAATCGTATAACGCTTTCACACTATTAAGCTGTGCACATTGAACAATGCATTTTTTATAAAAAATAAATAAATCTGCACAACTAAAAAATTATAAGTTATTCGAGAACAAATAACTTTTGTAATTTTATACTTACCTAGAAAAAACAGTTGACCTTACTTCTTTTGGATTAAATGGTAGTTTATGCAATTGAATGAATCGCTCAATTAATTCTGCTAAGTTCCTGTCTACACTTTCGGTGTATATATCCAAATATCCTTCAAAACAAGAACTTATTAATGAATTAAAACTTAGTGCATTTTTTTCTTCTAGAGTGATTCCGGTAAAACGCTTTGATAACAATTGCTCGAAAGCAATAGTTTTCGAAATTGCATAAAGAAGAAGCTTTACATCGATTTCATTTTTTCGCCTTTTCATTATTTTTGAGAGTTCCTCTCGTGTCATTATGCAAAATTCAACTGCCAATCGTTCAGATACTTCCCAATCACTTGGAAAAATATTCCCAAATTTTTCCTCAAAATCCAAAAGATTTCGTTTAAGCCACGCATATCTTTTATCAATTTTATCCAACCACGCAATATCCTGGTTCTCGTGAAATAGTTGAACATACTCTTCAAGTTGAAGGTCTTAAATGAAAAAATTTCTAGAGAAAGTTCCATTTTATTAATTTTAAAAATTACTTAAGAACCATTTCAATAGATCTCGCCTAACTTTAGGTTCCAAAACTGAGGCTACTTTGCATGCATCTGTCAATTGTGTGCTGGACATTTTCTGAAAATTTGTGTTTGACAAAAATATGTTGTGAAAATCTTCAGTAATTTGAGAAGCTAATTTCACATGTATTTCTTGCATTCTTTGAGATAGTTTCTATAAATTAAATATTCAATTTTACCAACAGTATCAAATTCTATAACGTAATTTTGCAATACTTGAACTTGGGGTATGTTGCAATATTGCTGAAAATGCTGATTGACTTCGGAAATCGCCTGTAGCGGATTAAATATTTCACCATATAATCTTTTTTCAATTAAAACACCCAAACTTTCCACACCTCCAGTAAACATATGTAAATGATTTAAGGAAGTAATCGCAGTAGTTAAATTCTTTTTAGCGCAATCAAGTTGCTTTATGTCTCGAGTGATTTCTTTTACCATTTCCTCCGTTTTTTCAGCTCTAATTTTTATATTACTTATTTGAGCAAATATATCTTCAATCACTTTTTTAGCTTCCTCTAATGCAAGGCGGCCGTCTTGACCTGTATTAGTCTGTCCTCGTACTACGCTTCGAATGTTATCATCAATTAAGCATATTTCACATTCCATTTTTGATATAACTTCATCAATACTTGACAAAGACTGTTCGCTAGGAAATAAGTGATTTATATAATCAACACAATTAAAATCCGGGCTATCAAGAGGATCAGAACTTTGAAGCACCTAAAACAAAAATTAACAAAAGTTTCATTCTCATATTTGAACAAAAAAAAACTTTAGTTTAATCAATTCCATGAACTAATGTGAAAAGAATATTGATAACAGTAATCAATAATAGTGATAGAAAAATTCTTGATTTCGCTCTAAAGGAGATTCGTATTGTGCTTTAAATAAGATATATCAGTCTTTTAGATGAAAAGTAAAATATTAGAGTTGCCTTCAACAAATGTGTTGACGTTCTTTTTTTAACAAACAAAAATTATAATATGTTACAATAAACTTGATTAATTTTTCCTGAGTTATTTTTTATGTATTTATACACGCGAATTGCATTCAGCCCTCGCCTCATAGAATTTATTAGTCAAAAATTGTTGAGTAAAAATTATGAAATGTATAAATTTTTTACTATTGCAGACAGAACTATGAATTCATGACAGGACTACATG
>JXPE01081472.1:18815-34250 GCA_001015215.1 Holcocephala fusca
TTTTTTTTATAACGCCCGTAAAATCACCTCAAAATCGAGCTTCTAGACTAGAATACCCCCTTAAATCTCATTTACGAGTACTTACAGCAAGTCTATTTCCGAAAAGCATCTTTGCTTTATCTTCCTCTTGAGGTGAAGTCCTCTCTCCAGTGGATAACATCGGTTGTCTCCGTATTTGCAATTTTTGTTTTATTGCCTGGGAAAGTATAACTCGCCTGCTAACTGATTTCATAGCTAATAACAGATCTAACCATGTCCAGGTAACATTGTGGTACTCCAATGTTGGTATGACCAATGAAACATCAGTGATATCTTCTAGATTTTTTTCTTTATTACCTTTGTAGCTGACTCTAACCGGGACCTCTGGAATTTTAATGTAAATGAAAAGTTTATTCTTTTCTGCTCTTTCCTTCATTTTTTCTACATCGTCCTTTTCAAATTTAACATAAAATTCGGAATCTTTTGAAGTCTTTTTGGATTTAGATGATTTCTTTGATGATTTTGATGATGATGTTGAAGCACTAGAATTTTCGTCGATATCATCTGAAACTTCTGTTTCTGAAGCATCTCTATCCGGAAAACAGAATTTCAACATTGTACTGTAAAATTTTTTAGTTATTGCAATTGTAATCGGTGCGACATTTATTTCAAAATGCTCCTTCACAGATATTCCACCTACTGGTGGTTTTTCTCGGCAAAATACACGTAAGACACGTTTGTGCGTGTCAACGGGCATTTCCTTTTGTATTTCAGTAGGACAAAGAACTTCTTTATAAATTTGTCTTGGAATTAAATTGTTCATGCGGATGTTGCCTAGCTCTAAAAGATGTTCAACTGAATCGTCACTTTTAGATTTTTTCGTATAAAGAAAGTCGCTCAGCACTAAATCAGCTATACCAATTTGTCCATCCGTTTCAGTAAGCCTCCATTGTGCTCGTTTGAAACAAATCTCATTTGCTCGAACTATTGTTACTGGTTTGTCAGTTCTAACAGTTAATAACTTACTCATGGCAGCTAATTGCGTCTCTTTGTAACACAGCAGCATCATATCTAACTCTTCACTTTCGCTATTCAATAATTCTTTACTTTCGCGTATAGCTTTTTGAACCTCCTCGAAATCCCGTCGAAGATCGTCTGAGTCCCCTTCTTCTACTCTAGCTTTTCCAATTAAATGTATATCTTTTTCTAATGAACGTATTTTCGAGAGGAGGCTTCGAATTTGCGTCTGAAGGTGTTGAATTGGCCTCTTTTGATCTTCACTGCTATAAAGTTGAAGTTGAAAACGCATGCGAGCTAACTTTTCCAGAGCCTGTTTACGTTGCGGCTCTACATAGAGCATCAAATTGTTAACAATGTCCAATATCATTGCATATTGTAAAGAATTTGTGCAAACATCCAAGTCATGATGCATTAGAGTAAACGCATCTACAGGATCATCTTGTTTTTCCCAAGGGCTAAGAGTTTCTTCTAATGGAGGTGGGGGAACTTCAGTTAATATACTTGGATCCACTGTGTCACCATAGCTCACATAAAAAAATTCACATTTACATCGAGACACTATTCGTTGCAGTTGAACTGGTTGGGTTTCACCTGAATGAATGCTTCCCGATGCACCAACTGTTTCAGATACTACACCGCCAACACTTTGTCCACTTCCAACTAAATGCGGAAGATCAGGCAAATCATTTATTTCAGTTGCATCTTTATCCTTTTCTTGGATATTATCAAGAGTCAGCCACATGATTTCTTTTTCTAAAAGTGAATCATTTTCACCAGCACTAACTGTTGCATAGTACTGCATGCATTCTAATGAGCCTTTCCATGTTGTTTTAGACACCAAACTGCGATCACACCAAGCCGGTCGATGTACTCTTTGAAGAATTTCAGCTTTTGCAGCACTTAAAATAACATAGCCAGAGGTTTCGCAGCCTTTGAGCAGAACTTGAGAATTAACTAGTGAAATTGACCAGTTTTCATGAATAACATCATTTGAATTACATGCTTGTAACCCTTGCAGTTGGAGTTCTCGAATTTGAGTCGATTGATCATCACTGTAAACATTAAATTTGTGATCAGCTTCGGCAATTAACTGCTGGAGCATGGCAGTAGCATGACTAGCTTGTTGAGGTTTGCTAATTGCAGTTGTAGTCGCTGTTGGTCCTATGAAAAAATTTCAAGTATGTTTAGAGTTCACATTCATTTTTTAATGATGATTTTTCTAATAACTTAACAAATTGTTATTGTGTTTGTGAATTTTCAGTAATTTAAACTGTTTGTAAGACAGTAATTAGATGTTAGATATACTAAAAAGGTCTTGTGAGTTTTGGTTCAGTATTAAAATATAATTTTACATACTATTTTTATACAAACTTACGTGGAATGACTTCCGTAGAAGCTGAGGATAATGTATTTGTACTATCTGTGCGACGAGATTTATTCAAATTGGAATTGCCTTCTTTTCTAAAACCTTTCAATGCTTCAGTGGAGAGATTATTCTTCAGTTTTTGTGATTTCATGAAAGAATCAAATAAAGCAAAAGCAACATCCCTATTATTTTTGGTCCAAGCTCCTTTCAAATCATAAACAACTAATTTATGAGTAGGTGTCGATGATTTTCTTTCCTCGGTGCTTGTAGTTTGAAGAAGAGCCTCTCTGCCGTACGATACTTTTGCAACACTTAAAAAGTAGAAACGTACAATTTTAAATGTTTCTGCGTTCACAATGTTTTCAGAGCTACTGTCAAGTTTTTCACATAAAATACTTTTTAACCAAATTTCCGCGTCATTTAATTCACAATTCATGTAAACCGTAGACCAATCAGCACGTGGCCTGTGAATTAGTTCATCGTCAATTGGAGATAGTGTCAAAGAATGTTCTGAACTAAATGAAACGCGTCCACCATTTAGTTGAAAACCTCGATGGAGAGCATGGGACATCCAATATAAAACTTGGAATTTATGTAAACTCATTTGCAAGTTGGCTTTTTTATAATGCCGGCTTAATTGTTTTTTCCTAGGTCGAACATTATTGAATACTGGTCCCCTTCTAGTTGGGCGTGTTACTCCGGACAAAATTAATTTTAGACTTTCAAACCACCGTAGCGTACTGCCGTACAACACCAAACTTGGGATGTCTATATCAGGTTCATCTCCGTGAGTGGGTTTCGTTTCAAATGATATCCATATATTTAAATTTTGAGATCGAAATGCACGGAAAGAGTCATGCACTTGATTGCTTGAATACTCTGGTAACTTATCTGGAGCACAAGGAATTACAGCATGATGATCATTTGGATTGGCCAAACATATCCAGTTTAACTTAAAAGTTAGTTTTAAATTTGGAAAATGCAAAAGCCTACAGTCATCATATCTGGAGGCTGTGCGTACTGACACCTAAAAAAATTATTTGTATTTTTTTTTTTTTTTACACAGAAATTATTCTTACATTTAATTCTCCTTTAAACATTATTTTTGCGTTTGTCCATACGATGCCGCAGTTATTCCAAGTTAACTCCATTTCTTCTGTTGTATTATAAGGATCAAGTGAGGCATGAAGTAACACTGTGAATTGTTTCACAATCATAGTAAGTCTTCCATGATATAAAAGTCGCAATTTATCCCAAAACGGTAAGACAGGACTAGGATCTCTAGATGGAGCGAATATTTTCTCAAAACTTAAATTACATTGAGCCATTACTGGCTCCCAACAAGGCCCAAAAGCATAACTGCAATGTTCTAGTTCACAATCGAAGTCATGGTAAAATTTAAGAGCGGTCATTCCTCTTTGAATCATGTCACTTCCGAATGGCTTTCCAATTTCTACTTGAACATCTCTCTTGGCTCGCTTTGGTGCAACTTGCTCAGCTCCACATAACGTTCCAAAAAGACGCATAGATTTTACATAAAACATTGGTTGGGGAAAATCTCTAAAATAAAAACTTTTTACTTACCAGAATTCGTACAGCAAATGTTTCTGTATGCTTACCTTAACATGAATTTCCATTCGGTGCAGCTTACATTTATAGCTCGACACCAAAGTGTTACAAATTCTAATCCTTCTTCAGGCCATGGGCTATCAGAATCAATTTCTTTTATAATTCTTGTAACATTTTCACTTCCATGAATTGATGGATCTGCCATTGCCATAATTTCCAAATCTGTCATTATCCAAGCAATTAATCTTGTCCTCATTGGACCACTTTCATTAATTTTTTTAGATCTCTGAATGTATATTTCAGAATTTTTCTTAACTAAGCTTGCATATAAGCTCTCAATAGTTACAACAGGAACTAATAATCGCTCAGAGCATCGTTCAGCAATTTTTTGTTCGAACAGTTTCTTACGTTTTAGACCTTCGAGATATTCATCAAGTAGAAGAACGTAGTTATCACGAAGTTTGACTTCAAATGGATCATCACTCATTTCTAGTAGGAACTCTTTAATCTAGCAAAACAAAACAAAAAATTATAAATAGTGAATAATTGTATTCTTTCCAAATAAGAAATTCTCTTTTACCTGAATTATCATATCACTTGGCAAAGGAGACTCAGCAGTGAACTCCTTCTTCTTTATGCTATGGACAGCTTTCAACCACTTAAAAACCGAAATAAATTCGTTTTGAATGGCATCAGAGAAGTCATGATCGTACGGAAATATTCCCTGCGAAAGGCGCAATTGAATTGATTTTGTAAAAAGTATTAAAGAAATACACTCGTGAATTCTTATTTAATTTTTTAAATAAGAAATTGAATGTAGATAAAAAATTATATAAGAATAAACCACTTTGTGATTTTTTTTATCTGTTGCAACTCTACTTCATTTTAGCACGATTTTTTAAAAAACGTCAGGTCTGCATCTTAGAACCTAAGAACCGTAGTCCCAAAGAACATTACAAGAAATCAATGCTAAAACGAAATAAGAGCATATGAGATTATTGGAATTTTCTCTGACGTGCTAAAGCGGAACAACAAGTTCTTGCTGTTGGCTGTCGGAGGTGGTTCCAGCTCGATAGGGTTAGATTGTCATTATTTATGTAAAAAAGAAGAAAACTCCAGACGAAATTTTTTTAATTACCAAAAACTGGTTAATTTAAAAAGTAATGCAAAAATAGTTGTTCTAAAATCATTAGATCCAAGTTCTGTGGACCTTTAAAAATTTTGTTAAAAATTTAGTCAAAGACTAGTTCTTCATTTTACTTCGTAAATGTACTTAATAAATTCATTATAAACGTGGCCAGATTAGATACAATAAAGTAATTTTAAATAGACAAGATAAAGCAAAATCGCACAAAGAATCTTTCATTTGAACAAAATACGTAAGTAGAAAGTGTGAATTAGATCTGAAATTGCAGGTGAATTGCAGACAGTTCCCTATAGTTTTACCAATTTCGAAAAAATGACATTAAGCTAAGATCTAACAATTTTAAAATAGTGAAGTTAAATATCACAAAAATGAATTCAGCAGAGGATGGTATATTAAATGCTTGTCCGAGTTCTTTGTCAACATTTAATTGTTCTAAACAGAAAGAGTTGAGTTCAGTTTCAGTTGTAAATTTTTGAGATCAGAATAAGTTTGTGAGATATTTTCAAATTAGCTTCTTAATTTTTACTAAAGTTAATTATTAATAGATTGGAAGTTACTTCAAATAATTTTATGTGATTTTTAAGACTATTATCTTATATTATCATAAAAAAAAAAATTTTTTTTTTAACTTACTTTTAGAACACCAATTGTTGTCACCCACACTTTGTTAGAGGGCAATACAAAGCCTTCCACATTTTGCCGTTCTATAGTAAGCATGTCGATTTTCGGTAAAGACTGGATGTCAACGTCTTTAAAAGTAAAAATATGTTGATCATCTATTTTCACAAATACATTTTCTACTGATATAAGGAAGCGATCTTTCCGACTAATGAACATGTTCTCAAAAAACCATTGCATTGTATGTCGTTCAGAGATCTTAATTTCAAAAACTCCATTTCTTTCTGCAGAAATATCAATTGTCAACTTATCTAGTGGATGCGTGTGTTTTAAATTTTTACTATGGCTTTCAAATAATTTCATTTCAGATTTCAAATCAATTATATCACGCCACAGAGTAATGACATGCATATGTAAGTTAGAGTTCCATGCTGCTTCGGAGTCATCCAAAATATAAACAGAAAATTTTGGGCCATTTGTTATGGTTGAGTATTTTTCGTATTCCACTCTTATGACTTTCAAATTTCCAAAAACGTCAGTAAAATCTGTAAGACAAAGTGAAGGGGTGTTTATAGAACGCATTATTGCTGTTTGAAATTCTTCTAGTTTAAAAACTGATATTTGTTGTGTTCTAGTCAAAATAACTTCAGACAAACTCATTAGAATGCATGCCTCATGTCGGTTAATAAAATAGGCGGTAATATCTTTAATTTTTGCTGTAACTAGAAGTGCAATAGGTTGCTTAGATTCTGTTTTGATTTTTGAATTATTTTTACTGTTGTCCGAATATTTTCCCCAACCATACTGTTTTATGCAGGAATTAGCTTTTAATAGAAATTCTGCCAAACAAGAGCTATACTCCGTTCGTAATGTATGTACAGATAGCTCTAGTTTAGTAACATTAGCATAGCTACTTAATTTAACCAAACTGACACCCAAAAAGAAAGGACTTCCCCTTGAATGATTCTTCTTCAAATTATTAGTATCATTTATTGTATTGCCCAAGGACCACCATAACGATTCTACCATTAATTCTGTGCTCCAATGGCGATTATCTAAAAGAAGATTAACAATTCTATTGTTATATACGCTACTCCTTTTATCATCAAGTTGCTCAAGAAGAAGCCTTGTGTGACTAAAGCTTACAGCTGCATTTTGTTCTTCAAGTTTCATTAATGTGGACACATTCCACAATTCTGCACAGCCTTTGACAATTATTCTTTTTAGGAACCACTCAAGCAAGCTATTTTTGTTAGAACGAGTTTTTACTTGAAATTCTTCTATCACTTGTTTAGAGAGCAACAAGGGCTGTGATATGCTCTTTTTTCTAGATAAAAAATTGTTGTTCACCCAACTGTAGATTTCGTTGTGATTGTAAATCAATTGAAAAGTTTTTAATTTAGAATAAATGTTGAGGATGTCATTTTCCAACTGAAATTGTGTTATACAGGATGTAAAATTATTCACATGTAATTTTATAACTAAACTTACTTTAGAATCTATGGAAAATTGTTCTATGAAAAGAAGCTTTTCATATTTAGTGTCAATATCTAAATGTTGTAGTTGAATTTTTGTGAACAAAGTGGGAAAGTTAACGTTCTCAGTCAAACATTTTGAATTAAATTTGCCAGTTATCTAAAAACAATAAAATCATGTTAAAATATTTTTTTTTTGCAAACTATAAAAACCATTCTCACTGTGAAGAGTTGCATTTTGGCGCTGAAATCATTCTGAGTATTTTCCTTAACAGCTGAAAATGTTGCAGCCTTTATAATAAAAGTAAAATTTTTAGGAATGATTGGAGCCACTTTGTGATATGCCTCATTATTGTATTTTTTCGAACTGAAATTATGCTGTTGTTTTTGTTTAACTTCAGATGAGTGTGCACGCTTTTTAGCTTCACTTAGAAATTCATATAATCCACCGTGTATAGTTGTTTTTGCATTATTCATGGATAGCTGCAGTTTCTGGAATTTTAAATTAATTCTTAAAAGAAGTTTTTAGATGAATTTTTCAATCATACTTCAACTGATAGTGGGCCTTGTGCAATTAGTACACCGTCTAAAGATACATCAAAACTTAATTCAGCTAAACATGGACGAATTTTGTTTAAACTTTCCAATGATTGACGTCTTGATGGACAATGTCGAAGAATTTTTGCCTTAGAAAAGAACAGATAAGTTTTATTTTTTATAATGCAATTTATAATTTTTTCATAATATTGAAAATATTTTTAGAGTTCAATAGTTTTATTTAAACTTGAAGCAATGTTGTTAAGAAAAATTAATCACACACTTGTATTCTTAAAATAAATTGTTATTTTATTTTAGAGGCACCAAAAGAAGTTACAAAAGAAAATGACAAAAAAGCTGGAATGATATTTCTATTGGCGACAAAATAAATGTATGCAGAAAGGCGAATTCTTAGAAATATTCTCAAAATACTGCGTACATTAGAAAAAGTGATAATATATTTGATATTGTTATTGGTGGGTGTTTTGTTAATTGCTTTTTGCTCAACTAAAGATAAATTAAATCATAAACTATACAGAAAACCACTGTATAAAGTGATTTAAAAAGTGAAGAAAACCTTCTGAACGCGATTTAAGAATTAAAAAACTTCATAAACATTTAAATCGCACAAGAAACTAAATACTTTTTTTAAGTACTAAACTAAACTGCATACAGTAGTTAGATCAAGGAATTTTAGCTAAATTGAAGACTATTTACATTACAATTGGTTTTGACGAAGTAATTGGCAAAAATATCAACCAATTATTATTAGAAGAAAATGCATACCCAAAATGTGAACTGAAATAATTTGGAGCACAATAGCGTGGTTTTAAAAAAAAAATTTAAATATTATACCCTAAAAAGTTCAAAGAGAAACCTAGAATCAGCCAAATAATTAGAACTACTACTCTAAAATGAGGATAAGTACAAATTTTAAGGTGAACTTTTACAAGTTCTTAGTACCATCTAATGTGATTTAATAAGATTTTTTTTCAAAACAATAAAAATTAAAGTGTTCAGTATTTTACGGATTCACTAACACGGCGTCTTTTAGGAAGAAAACAATTCTCTAATTCACATATTATTAGTACATCATATAAGTTTTTATTTTTTTTATGTTTAAATTTAATGTAATGTAAAGAACATTGATGCATCAAATGCGATTATGCTTTAGCTACTTTTTACTTTTACATATATCTTTTTATATAAAAGATGTAATATATAAAATTATATTACATTAATCAATATAGTTAGTTCTAAATTATAATCACGCTGATAGGGGAAAATAAACAAACTTCAAAGCTTTCTCAGAAATTACAGCATGAGGCAAAGGCTTAAATTCTAAAAATCAGTTAATAGAGTTGATCAGTAGATAAAACATTACTTTTAGTAAAGGGTTTTAAAATCATAAACTATAAAAATATTAGGTCCTGAATCTCATGACTCAGAATATAATATCAAAAAATATTTCGAATTAAAATTATCAGGACAATAAAAAAGTTAACAAGTAAAAGAGATGAAAAAAGAAAAAAAACATTAAAAACCCAAAATTCAAACTTCTCAGAAAGTAAATACTAAAAATGTTACCTGTGCATCTGTAAGAGATGTGCTTACGAGCAATGTCTTTGCGTTATGAACAATGCTTCCATCCAGATTCATCTCCTTAGCAGTTGCATGCAGAAACCATCCGGGATCAAAATCGTTATTCATCAAGACCACGGAAATATTATTCACATGTATTGCCATGAACTACAAAATTTAAGAAAACAAATTTACAAAAATATTCAAGTATTTACGCAAAAAGAGTTTACAATATAAACAAGTATTTAAACCTAAAGGAAAGCTATAAAAACACAATTTTCGCAAGTGAATCCGCGGAGAAGAGTGTGAAGGAAAGAAACAAACAAAACAAAAAAATACCCTGATTTACCTGAGCAAATGTTACTATGCTTGGAGAAACTTTTGCATTTCGAAAATCTGGAATTGTTTTTAATTTTCCCTCCACGCTCTCATTACTTTCCAGCTCTTGGTGGTAAGCTCTATTTTCAGTATCAATGTCTCGATTAATGCGAATATCTCGCACATTAATCGATAGCAATTTGGTAACTTCTGAATTGAAGAAGCTGCTTCGTACGCATACTTCTTCAATTTGCTGAAATATTTAAGTATTATTAACCAAGATTTAGAATCGTAACAAACAGCCTTAAAGATTATACCACGGAAAATCCACTTTTACAAATGTTAACATTTTTAAGGGAGCACGGTAGACTTATTCTTCCTACTCTAACTTTTATTTTAAATTTTCGTAAAAGTAGCCAACCAATTATTCTGGGAAGAACCCTAAAATAAAGGAAAAGTTAAAAATTTTAGACACAATTTTTTTCGACTTCAGCAAGGTTTGGTGAGTCATTAAATTTGTACTTTACTCACCATGTCGCACCCAAGTATAATGCAAAAATAATAAATATGAGTCCAATTAAAAGACTCATTGTGTATTTAATTTAAGTTAAACCCGCATTTTACATGAACAAGGAAAAACATATTTCGCTAGATTCAATGTTTACCGAACAAAAAATATTAACTTTGGTGACATTTCGTCTGTTTCATTGATTCTAATGGTCTAATAGCCCAGCTGATTGAAAAGTCTTCTCATTTTCAAGCACTGCCAGGTAATTACGGTGAGAATTTGTTTCGAAAATTATCGAGAGCTCAACAAGCAGTTGTTGAAAATAAGAAATTTCATGTTAAACAAGTAACAAAACATAAGTAAACTTCTATGGCTCGATCAAATCGAAGTAGTTCTGTGATTTGAAGTATGAGAAAATTTTCTTTGGTTTTTTTCCAAATTTTTCTTTCAAAAAAATGAACAGAAATCTCACATTAAAGTCGCTCGTTGACCCAGGAAGCGACCAAATGTATAAAAATATATATTTTAATTCATTTGATTGTATGATCTTAGAAAATAATTCAAGTTATTTATTTTACCTGTTTATTTTTGTTTTTAAATATTTTGAGTTTCTGTGTTTTTAAGCTTGCGGGGCCTTCTGCACGAAGCATGAAGGCTGGTGTAAAATTTTACTTATTGCTTTAGTACATGACTTATAGGGGGCAGAGCTGACACAAACTAAATATGAATTGTCTAATTTTTAATCGACATACGACCCTAAATTGGCATGCATTTACGATGCGTTTGTGTGGGTACGTGGTCGTCAAAAGAAGTTTCACAAGGAAAAATTTTGTTCGTCTTTTTATCAAAAATTTCACAAATCAATCCACTGAGATTGATAAAATTGTAATTTTTTGATTATTTAAGTTAAAGTAAAACATAAAGAAGTTATATATTTTTGAACGAAAGTAGTTTTTGGTTGTTTGTTTTGTTTATGAAGAAAATGATCGAATTGTGGCAGTGATTACTGTGTGAAGTGCAGACAAAATAAACTGGGAAAAATATGATAATTCAGGAGCCTGTTCAAGTAAGAAATCCATAAATTTTATGTAAAGAATTAGGAATTGTCTTATAAAGTAATTTAAGTGCTAGTGGATATTGAATTAAGACAAAATTTTGGTTTTTTTTATAGGCCGCCATATGGCATTGCTTGAATCACTACGACTATCAAAATGCAATTTTTCTTGCTGAACGATTATGTGCTGAAGGTAATTTTAACATAAATTTAATTCTTAGAAGAGATTTTTTGATAAAAATGATATTATAAGGGCTTTTTGGGTGAAAAATTGACTGGGCGCTGTGTTATGGATTTCTCCATGACGTTTGTTTACATCAAAACTGGGCACGGCCTTGCTGGATTTTTTAAAAAAAATTTCTTAGTTGTGGCCTTCTTTTCTTTAAAATAATCGAAGTAGTTCGATTTTAATAGTTTTTGATTGATTATAGTTTAATTGTTTATGTGTTCGATTTATAACATTTCAAAATATTCCTTAATTTGATGATTTAATGAGGATTGAAGGACCTAGTAGATCCTCTTTTTGTTTGCACTTGCCCAAAGGATTTTTTTACATCTTGCATTCTGTCTATTCTGTTTACTTCTAATAAATTTCTGGATGTGGATCAGTTTTTATAAATTCAAAAATTTAGAGATCTTGGTAAATTCGTGATAATTAAGATATTTCCAAATACTAACTGATTAGTAATTTTTTTAAAAACATTAGTTTTACGTTGTAAGCATTGTGCCATCTATCAAAATGTTGTTTTTTCATTTTAACTTTCAATATCTGAGAATATTGAACTTTATTAAGTTTTAAAGTTAAAAAGAATGGCGAAAAGTAATTGTTAATTGTTAAAAGAGTTTAAAAAACATATTCTTTTTTTTCCATTTGTTTAAGTATATGGATGGGTGCAAAAACAATAGGTGGTAACAATAGGTAAATTCTCTAGAAGGCATATTAAATTATTTAGATTGAAAATCAATCGAGAGATATTAGATAATCCCAATTTGGATTAACTTTCAGTATCCAAAAGGACTAATTATGTAAATTGGGATTAATCAAGTCGAAGATCATTTAACTTAGAATTAAAACCATCGAAACGTTTAAAGCGACAAAGATAGGAAATAGACAATAGCAGTTAAATGATTCACTTATTAAAAAAAAAACGATTGGCTGTTATATTTTAACATTATTAAATATTTTCGATTTCAATAAAAGTAAGCTACATCGACTTCATTAGATGGTTTTAAGTTTGTCACGATATTCTATTTCGTGTAATTTTTATGAATTTTTTAACAATGTGCTCTTTTATTTTTTAAATTTTCAATTGTATTTTTTTTGGTTGTAATTTAATTAAATAAAATATATTTGCTTTCTTTTGTAGTTGAAACGGATGAGACTGTGTTCATTTTGGCAACATGCTACTATCGCTCTAACATGATACATCAAGCGTATTGGTTGCTTCAAGCTAAAACATCGCGGACCCCTCAATGTAGATTTTTGCTAGCTAAATGTGCCTATCAATTAAAAAAGTTAGCTGAAGCAGAATCAGCGCTGTCAAATGTTAACTTTTCGGATGTTAAGAATTTCGATGAAATAGGCAAAGACTTTGGAGAAGTTGGCTGTTTTGCATTGCAATTAATAGCTAAAATATGCTCACAGACTGAAAGATATAGTATTGCAGCTGAAGCTTATAAAAAAGCCTTAAAGCTTAATCCATTTTTATGGCATGCTTTCGCAGAATTGTGCAATTATGGTGAAAAAATTGATCCCAATGCGATATTCCAATTTCCAAGTACAGATATATTTAACACTTGCCAAGGTAATAATGCAAATGCCATGGTACTCATGGGAATGAATGGATTTTCTGAAATATGTGCATGTACAACGGCCGGTGCCGATTTAGTTAATAATAGTAACAATAGTTCTAATAATTACATTCTATCTACACCTGTAGACAATGTGTCTACAAATAACTCGAATCTTTCAACACCAATAATAAACAACAACAATCTTAATAATTCATTGTCAGTTCTTAGAGGTGGCGGTGGAAATGTTACTGCGAATTTTACAACTGGAACTACCATTGAGGAGAGCTCAGTGATTTATTCAAATAGTTTTGTTGATAGTATAAATTGCAATAACTTCGATGTGGGGACACCATTTAGGAAGCAATTTAAATATCTATTGTCCGTTAGTCCAGGAACACCTAGTTTTGGAATTCTACCAATAAGTAGTCCCAACGATACTTCGCTTGGTACAATTGGAAGTTTGCAATCACCACAAACTTTAGCTGAAGTAAATCAAGAACAAAAATCTTTAGGTAAAAAATTAAAAGGTTTCGGTATTACGCGAAAAGATACTCCATTGCAGCATTCAAAGCCATCAGTTTTTACGCAAACAGGCAACATAACACCTAGGACACCTAACTCTATACCGGGACAAAATGTGAGGCGAAGTTCACGTCTTTTTAGCAATAGTAATTATTCTGTTAAGGAAAACAATAAGAGTCCAAACATAAACAAATTTGCCCAACCACGTTCACCGCCACGAAAAACAAAGCAGCGTATTTCAAAAATTTCTCTTAATCATGATATAAATGAGAAAGATAAAAAGGATAAAGAAAAAGTAGAAACAATTACATCTAATGATAGTAAAGTTTTCTTAAACAATAGTTTAAATAATGCCCAAACAATGGTACATCATGTTTTAACACTGAAGAAGCAAAGTGCTGAAGGACTAATGACATTGCTCCGAGAACTAGGCCAAAGTTATCTTCAATTAGCACAATATAACTGCAAGGAAGCTATAAAAAGTTTTAGTACCATACCAAAACATCACCTTAAAACTAGTTGGGTACAAAGCATGATAGCACTGGCTCATTACGAGCTTCGAGAATACGAATCATCCGCAGCAGTATTTAGAGATGTACATGAAGTTGAACCAAATCGCATGCATCTAATGGAGATTTATAGTACAGCTCTGTGGCATTTGCAGCGGGAAGTTAGTCTTTCAGCATTAGCACAAGATTTAATGCTTCAAGATAAAAACTCTCCTGTAACGTGGTGTGTAGCTGGAAATTGTTTTTCACTACATAAAGAACATGAAACAGCAATTAAGTTCTTTAAACGAGCAGTGCAAGTAGACGCGGATTTCGTGTACAGTTACACTTTATTAGGACATGAACTTGTCATTACAGAGGAGTTGGATAAAGCAATGTCATGTTTTAGAACTGCAATACTTAAAGATCCTCGTCATTACAATGCTTGGTTTGGCATAGGAACAATATACTCTAAACAAGAAAGATATGAATTAGCTGAATTACATTACAAACAGGCTCTTAAGATAAATCCTAAAAATTCAGTGATTATGGTACATATTGGTGCTATGCAATTTTTCATGCAAAGAGCTGAACAAGCTTTGCAAACACTGAATGCGGCAATAGCAGTTGATCCAAAGAACCCCTTATGTAAGTTTCATCGAGGTTCAATGTACTATTCATTGGGTAAACATCAGGAGGCCTTGCGAGAACTTGAGGAACTTAAACAAATAGTGCCAAAGGAATCGGTTGTATTTTATTTGATAGGGAAAATACATAAAAACCTTGGAAATGTTGACTCCGCCTTAATGCACTTTAGTTGGGCGACTGATCTCGATCCAAAGGGCGCAAACAACCAATTAAAGGATGCTTTTGATTCAATAAATCACACTCCAGCAAATGATTTAAATGTAGAAGGAGAAGCAGAACCGCCTTTAGAAAGAAGTAGTGACTCGGCACAACCTCAACTCTATCGAGATCCCTATGATAGTGATAGTTATTAATATGTCTACGTTAAATTATAAATAATTTTTTTTATTAAATATATTAAAGCTAGAATAGAGCGATAAATATCAGCACTTGGCAGAAGGTTTGACGATTTCATTTTGTGATCACTTTTTATTCTTTTTAAGTGTAGATTTTTCCCTGGAATTAAGAATTAAAAATGATAAAATATCGAATATAATATAAAGCAAGAATTATTCAGAGATGAAACGAAAAAAAAATTATACGTGGAGCTAAATAGTTTTGGTTTTGATTAATTTTCTAATCACATTATCCTTTTTTAATACACAGAAGCAAAAAATTTCAAATCAGTTAAGCTTGGGAGCGATCTTTAAATTTGAAACCATAAGTCAAATATTGCAGTATTTTTTTCCTTTTTTGGGGAATTATTTTCGCACAAAATTTCTATTAAACTCATTCAATTTTAATATTTTTTTTTTTTTTTGAATTTTTTCTT
>JXPE01081495.1:0-10306 GCA_001015215.1 Holcocephala fusca
ACAAGTTTTCAATCCACCCTCGTATCTCTCTTCTTGTTAGACTTGCTCCGACTTTTTTTTGACAAAAGCTTTTCGCAGCGCGCACTTNATACGAATTCACTCATTTAACCCATTCCAAATTTCACTCTTAGATATAGAGCTATTCTATTATCCTCAGCTCACTATTGATTAATGGATCATTCATATAATCATTTTCAAATAACTCAGGAATTATTTCCACGACACCATGCCCATTGAAATAGTTTGTTCAATATGACGAAATATTTAGTCATACGCGGTTAGCTGGCTATTATTCGATGATGACGAGATATTTTAGGAGAAGGAAAATTTCAAGGGTTGCACACTTTTCAAGTAACAATTGGGTTACGATAAGGAATAATTATATTTATTATAATATTGAATTGGAGGCTATATGGCTTGCTATACGAATTCACTCATTTAACCCATTCCAAATTTCACTCTTAGATATAGAGCTATTCTATTATCCTCAGCTCACTATTGATTAATGGATCATTCATATAATCATTTTCAAATAACTCAGGAATTATTTCCACGACACCATGCCCATTGAAATAGTTTGTTCAATATGACGAAATATTTAGTCATACGCGGTTAGCTGGCTATTATTCGATGATGACGAGATATTTTAGGAGAAGGAAAATTTCAAGGGTTGCACACTTTTCAAGTAACAATTGGGTTACGATAAGGAATAATTATATTTATTATAATATTGAATTGGAGGCTATATGGCTTGCTATACGAATTCACTCATTTAACCCATTCCAAATTTCACTCTTAGATATAGAGCTATTCTATTATCCTCAGCTCACTATTGATTAATGGATCATTCATATAATCATTTTCAAATAACTCAGGAATTATTTTTTACTATCTTTTTAAGGATTTATTTTGCAGTACTGCAGAAAGTATATGAATAAATTAAAGCTTCTGTTCCAATTGCTAATGCAGCATTTCTACATGCACATCTGTGATCTTTTTTTGTAGCTAATAGATTTCATGGTTTAAATTCCCTAATTGGTAAAAGCTTTTTAACAGTATATTAACATCGAAATATACGATCCCATATTCCAAAAAGATATTATTTTAGATGCGAATTCAACGCATGATATTGACATTTCGTACATATTATGTAACTACTCCTTTATGTGTCATATTAGGACTTTCAATCATGAGATCTATTAATAATAGAATCAATATTAGGTTGGTAAGAAAGTTATGCCGCTTTCTTGAGAACATTTCATTTTCTTATATTTAAACTTAATCTTAAGATAAATCAATGAAATATTTCCCACTGTTTCCAGTAACTGTCCTCCATTTGCCAACAAGGCCATTTATGCCGATTATAAAAAAAAGTTATTTCTTAGATGTCAGGAAATTTACGACTGCTCTCTGAATATTTTGAAAATTTTTAAATTGCTTTCCTAGAACTTTACTCATCAACTTAATTAAAATTCTGNAAGATAAATCAATGAAATATTTCCCACTGTTTCCAGTAACTGTCCTCCATTTGCCAACAAGGCCATTTATGCCGATTATAAAAAAAAGTTATTTCTTAGATGTCAGGAAATTTACGACTGCTCTCTGAATATTTTGAAAATTTTTAAATTGCTTTCCTCTCAGAAAATTTTGCAATGAAAGGAACAAGTGGTATTTAAATGAAGCCAATTTAGGTAAGTATTATGGATTTGATAAAACTTCATATTCAAGAGCCTGGATTTTCTTCTTCGTCCTTAAAGTCACGTAAAGCATTTTATTGTGATATTGGAAAACAACACCTATTCGGTTATACAGTAAAGAATGAAGTTCGCGTATTTTTATATCCACTCTGGTTAGCTGTTCACGATACAGGCCTGCTGTGACAATTTGATCTAGTTGTAATAGCCCCCAATATTTAGGATCTTGACGATCCTACTAAATGCAAAACAATACTTTTTTTGGTACAAATTGCTCCTCACAAGGCAGAAGATTAGCTACCTGACTACATGGTCATCACCAGTAACAAGGTGATCGAAGTATAGCTCATATTGTTGCCGCAAAATCAAAGAAGAAACAATGGAAAATCGATCGATTTTTTCGCTTAATTTACGAGGAACTCAACAACAGTATTCGTAGATAAACTCAAGGTTGATCAAGTGATTCTGAATCGTTATATGGATAACTTTAAGCCCTTCCCCGATCTCCCTCGTAGTCAATAACAATTCATTATACACTGAAACCCTCAGAACGTGCAAGGTTCATTTTAAAAATTCATGACATCTCATCTGAATTTTTCAAACCATCTTCGAACCATAGACTCATTAACTTAAAATGGTTCAAAGACTAAACATAAATTTTTTAAGCCTTCTTGGCATTAAATCAGCAACATTTCTATTGAGTCAACTGAAATACATCAAAAATTACTTACCAACATAATAATTACATTAAAATAGTAATGGCAGCCGTAATTTTATTAATTTTATTTATAATTATAACCTTAGTATCTATCAATCATTTCAAAAAGATCACTTATAGATCAAGAAAATGTGATTCTTTTAAATACTAATTTGATCCCAGTTCTTCTTCTCTTTATGATTCGTTCTAATTGCAATTATTTTCTTAATTTTTGATGTAGAAATTGCGTTGATTTTACCTATGATTTTAATTATAGAAATCTTTAATTTAACCATTTTATCCATTTCATACCACCTTTCTTATAACTTGCATTCCTCCTTGTTTTGTCATATTAATATTAGAATATTTTAAACTAAGCTCAAACACAGTAAATTGTGAAATGAGAATATTTAAAATTCTCCTATTCAAAACTTTAAGAAAGCAAATTCTTTTGGAATGTTTTGCAGTTTTGCATAATCTCCTAAGAGTTTTCAAACAATTCTTTTTAAAATCCTCTTTTAATTTTAAATACGAACTTCTATAAGAATACTTGTGTAGATAAATAACATGAATCCTTTTCCTTGAATCGACTATATTAATGCCATAATTATATTTACTTTTGAAAACGAATTTTTTGCTATCACTGCATTTGTTCTGGCTCACGTAAATTTTAAAACCTTAGCAGTAACTCGATTCTGACTCACGTATTTCATAAACTTTTATCCCAAACCCCAAGAAGAAAAAATACATCA
The DNA here is from genome assembly GCA_001015215.1 of Holcocephala fusca. Classification (NCBI taxonomy): domain Eukaryota; kingdom Metazoa; phylum Arthropoda; class Insecta; order Diptera; family Asilidae; genus Holcocephala; species Holcocephala fusca. The sequence goes on from JXPE01081495.1 coordinate 3,144, forward strand.
AAAGATTTTTTTTATAAGATTATAAGAGCTTTATATACTTTTTAAATGGGGTTAACTGATCACTGTTGAATCCAGCACAAAAAATATGTGCAAAAGAGTGTCACTCATCATTTCCAGTTGAAGGATTAAGAAAATCTTTGGGATTATAAGATTCCATTTCAGCTTGCATTATTTCCCATATATTCTGTGGGTAATCCGTTGATTAGACCATTAATCTCTTTTTAGGGCTTTTGTGATGTAATTTTAACACAATGAGAAAAAAGGTGAAGATTTTATTTTAGTTCTTATAAAATTGGCTTGTAATTGCAAGCCGACATGCTGTAAGTGTCTACTTACAAATATTTCGAAAGTAAAGAAAACTCCAAGGACTGCAACTAATTATGCAAATATACTTCACATAGATTTCCGATTGCTAATAAAGTTTTCTCATTTACGAGTACTTTTTAAAGCAAATAACATAAATACACATTAATTTTTTCCTCAATTACATCGTTGTTATCATAAAATAAACATTTTTCTATAAAAACCATATTTTTTCCATAATACATGAACGAATCTCATTATAAAGCTTATATTATTGAAAATGCAGTCGAAAAAACCAAATTTCAATTCCTTGGAAATCGATTCATGCAATTTTAAAATCACTTCAATGCTGTTATCAATTCGAGTTTTCTATCTAAACAATGAGTAAATCGAAATGAATCACACCCAGAATTGTTTTTTTTCTGTTTTTTAACTTAATGTCGACATAATTTATTCAACGAATTTTAATTAGTAAGAGAAAAATTTAATTGTCTATAAATTCTAAAACTCACCTGTTTTCACGTAAAACTAATGAAAATCCAAAATAGGAGCTATGAATTTTTGGTAATTTTGTAAAATATTTTGGTTCAAAAACATAAAAGTTTGGTTTTGGTGATAAATTAAATCCATACATAAATTTTATAATTAAAATTAAGTAAAACGCGTAATAAATTCGATTAAAAAATGAAATTAAAAACATTTCGTAAAGAAAATTAAGAACTTCATTAAGATTAACACCTTCCGTGTTACTTAACTTTTTAATAAATCGGGTGCGACAGTAAATAATAATTGCTTGCTTTATTTCGTTGACTACGTAATCTATTTTATATTTACCTAGGTGTTAGTTGTATAGAATGCTTGGAATGACACCAGAAATAGGTAAACAAGAAAATTCAGAAAAATTTTCGAATATTTCTTATCACATTTGCTGATCGCTTGCTATCTTATCAAAATGTGAAGATGATAAGAACAAATTGACACATTTACTGCTTGGTTTATAATGTGAAAAAAAGATTGAAGAAAAAGTAAAACTATGTAAGTAACTATGAAAATCATGGCTTTCATTTTAATAAATCAATAAATTGAATACATAGAAACCCCAGCAAAAAAATCTTATTAGCCTTGCTTTTGATTTATTCTGCTCTGATAACCACAGCAAAGTAATTTTTCCTGTATCGAAGATTATAAAAGTATTTGAGGTGAGACAACAATTGATAAAAAATATTTATTGAATTACTTACATAAAATTCCAAATAAATGTGTCGTATTGAAAACTTTTAATTAAGTCTTAAGCAAGTAAAATTTATGCATTGCTTGGCATTTTATATTTTTCATCTAACATAAATCGTCATTAACTTGTTTCAAAAGCTTATATTACAAATTCACTGATTTTAAACATTTAAACCCTCGTACACGTATATTCTGAATTTTAAAAATTTTATAAAAAATAAATTTCCTAAAATTAGATACTAAAAGATTAAATCTAATAACATTACAATTTTCTTAGTAACCTGTTAAAAACCCAAAGAAAATTGATTGCTTGTTGCTACAATTTATTGTATAAGAAGGAATACATTTCCATCGTCATCTGACTTCAACTAATTTTTATAATGATACGTTTCGTGTTAGATTTGTAATATCATCAAATCCAATAGATTCAAATTAATCGTAAGCAATTGGTAAACATAAAATTGAACTCGAATTCGAAAAATTTAAGTATGAAATTTTTCGAAAATTATTTCTAAATAGGATTATAGTCTACAGTGATTTTGATACTGGAAATAACATAAAATATTTGTATCCTTTCAGAGAATTGGAGGGATAGTTGAAATTCTAATAAAAAATAACTTAACGATATGTGATAACTGGAGAGATATCTGTTTAATTTCCATTAGTACTGGGGAAAGTCCTGCCCCACAAAATATTATTTAAAAAACAATTGATCAAATTATGAGAAGGCAGTAGGCTGAATTTAGAGAGATTCCTTCTGGTATAGCTGAAAACTATATTAAAGCTATCTACAGAATGTTAATTGTCCCTCTACCTTCCTTTCGGAGATTATAAAAAAGCATTCAACTCTGAAGACAAGAACTTTATCTGAAGGTCGTTACATCGACATGGACTGTCCCAAAAAATTATAGATCTTACTATAAAGTTTTTTACAACAATTCTTATGCAAAATTTTTCTTAGTGAAAAACTATCAGATAACATTGAAAAGAGTTCCAGAGTTCGGCAAGAATGCTTACTTTTGTTGCTCCTTTTCATAGTTATGTAATAGACCGTATCTGTATCAGTTCAACTAATAAAAGATCAATCTTATCTAAACTAATCCAAAATACTTGCTTGATTTCTTTTTAGATCAATGAGACACCAGCTCTATGGAAGATGAATTTTTTTCAAAATGCGATTAATTGTAGAAGTTTTAGGGATTTTAAGTTAATTCAATCAAACATTATTGCTATAATTTAAATTTCTCCGAAAAAAATGTGTTTTTTTTTTAATTAATTCCAGCATTAAAATAATTTACAGAATAATGAGAACTTGTAGAAATTATCACTTTATGAAAATTATTAAAAAAAGTGAGAATATGATCGGATCATTAATTTAAATTAAATGATCTACCCTTAAATGCCAATGCTTAGTACCACGATATAAGAGAAGTGCACTTTAAAACCATCAAAATCTTTTGATAGTTTCGTTTCTTTTTGTTAATGGAACCTCTTTTTAATTTCAATATCGTCTTCTATTTTCAACCTACATCATTTTACGGATATATTTTATATTTTTTTTCTTTTTTATTAATTAAATTTGTCAATTTAAATTATTTTAAATTATTGGGAAGATGAGTTTTGAAATTGTTAAAAGACATCCGGATTTTTGTATTTACTAGCCACAATTTTTGGCTCTTAAAATTTATCTNGTGGCATTTTAAATTATTGGGAAGATGAGTTTTGAAATTGTTAAAAGACATCCGGATTTTTGTATTTACTAGCCACAATTTTTGGCTCTTAAAATTTATCTACATCACTTAGGATGATGAGAATTTCATTATATCTTAGTTTCACTTTTTATACTTTTTTCTTACCTGCACTTTAAATGGCCATGTAAAATATGAAGAAATGAAGAAAACTATAAAACAAAAAACTCATAACAAACGCATTTCAGCTTGTTATTGTTATGATTTTACTTTGACTGTTTTGTTATCTAAGTGCGCATAAATAAGCATAAAAGTTAATTATGTAAGCATTTCTAAATGCCACTAGTTGAGAAAAAAATGTAAAGAAAAAATATATCAAATGTTATTTTTAAAAATGATAACAAAACAAGAAACTCCTCATCATGTAAAAGACAAATGGAAAACAAAAGATGAATTTGCTTAGGGCGGAGAGTATCTTTTTAACGGAAGCAAGTGTTTTGTTAAAATTACCAAATAATACTAGCAGGGGGGATTGAAGATTAGAGGAATTGAAAATAACAAATGACATCAAATGGACAAATAAAGAAGATAAAAGATATTTTTGTTGTTTTTGTTTTACAAAATACCCAAAGGTTCCGGTCATCTTAGGGCAAGTAAATTACTAAATACAAGAACAGTGCGCGCTTGATTGCATTTGCAGGCGAAATAACTTAAAAGATAAAATAAAATATGAAAAATAAAAAGACACAAGACAAAGAGGCCTTGGAGGAAGTTCAAATTGATTTTTATGAAGACCATCGCAATCATGGGTGAAAGTGACTTAGTAATGCAGTGCATAACCAGCCTCCGTTATCAAGACATTCTAGAATTATTGGATGCCAACCAACACCTGATATCTACAATATCTACATTCACTTTTTCCATCTTTCTTACCTTTCATATCGTAAATTAATTGTAAATCCAAAGTAAGTGCTTCGCACCTTCGGAATGAAAGTTCTAAGATTTGGATCTCTTATAACAATATTTGGTTTTGGTGAGAAATTAAATGCAATTGCACTAAATATCAAAAGATATAAACATGTGAATACTTTTTCATACATTTTGATTGAATTGCACAATAACTGCGATCACTTTAGAATCTCGAAAATATCACTCGTTAAAGAACTCTCGTAAAATATCACTTGAATAATAAAAATGCATTTATAAAATTTTTGACTAGAATACTTTAAAGGTGATTCGCACACGCTTAATTAATTAAGCAAATCTATCGCGGTATCACGTTAAAGATACACCTCAAGACTGCGGCTAGATCTTTTTTTTAAAAGTATCTCTGTTCGAAGCACATGAACCAGTCAGCTTAACAACTCTCATATAAAATAAAAAAAAATAAATATCGGTTGGAAAACACTTCCGAGTGTGATTAATTCTCAGTTCAGCAGAAATATTACTATTTTGAAAGTTTCATGAATCGCACATACGCACACGGTAACCGCTTGAACTTATTCAGGTATGATTCATTGAATTCGCGATCACCTCAAGAACTGTGACGTTAATTCCAAATTATGAAAATTTTTTGCTTAATGGAATTTCTTTGTGTATTTGTCAACAAAAAGAAAGTCTCATCGAAGTTATGTCAATTTTATGATTCAAATTTGGACCCGATATTGGTGTTGCCTAAAAAACTTAAGCCATGTGTTATGAAATGTTAGTTTTGCTGAAAAGCTCTGGTGATCTCAAGTATATATCGTCACTTAATGATTGATTGATGGACTAACTTCTGTAGACTTCTAAAGAGTACCGAAGCGATCTGATCACTACGAACACTGTCTAGACTTCAATGATGTTTTTAGCCCTAATTGAAATTTTATGGTTAGCATGGTATGTAAAGTGTAGACCTCACGATCTAAGTGCATTTTAAAGATTTCTCTGGGGGCCAGAGTCACATTCTCACGTCTTACTGCATATTCTCAGTGATAAGACATTGATAATAAAGACTCGTACTCATCACGTCATTTTAAAGCTACTTGTAACCTATTAAATTTTGTTTTCCATGCATACATACTAAATTTCTCGCTCCATAAAGGGCATTTACTAGCTCAGATTTAGTATTTGATTGATCTTCTTCGTGCAGTTGTGAACCTTCTCCATTAAGTAATTAAATTTTGATTGATGTTTCTCGGTTGAATTTAAATTGGGTGCGATTGTGATAGTAATGGGGCAACTGATTATGGTTCTTTTACCTCAGCTAATAATTTTAATGTAATTTATTGCAAAATTTACTGGTCAATAGTTTGATACTAGTGTCGCGTGTTGGGTGCGCTTATTTTTATGAGATTCAGGAAAACAAGAGTAGCACAACAAAAGCAAAAGCGAAACGAAAAGCATAATAAAAAGCTTTCCACCAATGTTTTGCGGATTTTATCTCAAACAGTGAAAATGTAGATAGACACTAAATGAAAGTTATGAAGCGGAAAGCAATTTATTTCAGGTATTTTATACAAAGATAGACTCATTGATTTATTCATTCGACTTATTCTAAGTGGCCATGAATTAGTTGTTTATTAGAATTTTGCATATGTGTTTGACTTAGTAACGAGATGCATTAAGCAATTGATAATAAATTTCATACCCATTCAAAAGATTCTTAGTGGCAGATGCTTTTTGTGGTAAATTTACAAGTCATTTATTTCTAAAATGTAATTTTAGGTCACAGCACAAATTACGAAGACTTGTCACGAAATTTTGCTTGAATTATGCAACTTTCATGATTCACTTTTTTTACAATTTTTTAAATGAATATTAAAATCAAAATTGATTAATTCGATTGATTCTAATATATTTTAACGTTTCTATGATTTTCTAGCAAGTTTGTTATCTCTGATTTAAAACCAACCCATAATCTGAGAACTCTTCATGATAATTTGATTAATAATTCTTAAAAAAAATATCATCAATACGTTTATAATGCATTCAATCAAATGATATTTTTTATTAACCCTTTGAACCGAAATGACGAGTCTAACTCGTCATGAATTTTCTTGTGCAAACTGAAAATGATGAGCTACACTCGCCAAAAATGGTTGAGGATTGATACTTTTTATGAGAAGTATATGTAAGTCATATTGTGTCTATTGATTTGATACACTTGTGTGCACACTTCAAGTAACCTTTAGAACATAGGTGGGCAAAAGCCGGCCCGCGGGCCGGATCCNGCAAACTGAAAATGATGAGCTACACTCGCCAAAAATGGTTGAGGATTGATACTTTTTATGAGAAGTATATGTAAGTCATATTGTGTCTATTGATTTGATACACTTGTGTGCACACTTCAAGGCCGGATCCGGCTTTTTTGCTTACTTTATCCGGCCCGTTGAAAAATCCCGCAAGCAATTTTTTTTAATCTCTTTTATGCGATTGTGTTGAAATCAACAGTATTAGCGTGCGTAGTATTCATATAAGTAATGANTATTGCTATTCTGAAAGAGTGCAATTTAAACAGGCATTTTAAATCAAAACATCCAAAATATGCATCACTTTCTTTAANTAGTGTTCATATAAATAATAATATATCTCTTTTACAAACATTGATAAGAAAGTAATTTGTTTAGTTTGTCAGGAAACTATTGCTATTCTGAAAGAGTGCAATTTAAACAGGCATTTTAAATCAAAACATCCAAAATATGCATCACTTTCTTTAAAAGAACTTAAAAATGCAGCAGAAAACTTGACGAAAAACTTGAGTTCTGTAAGTTCTGTAAACCGCTTACTCAAGCAGAATTTGTTAAACAATGGATAGTAGAAATGTCGGAGATATTGGGTAACCTAAAAAGTTTCCGCCGATTTGCCAATAGATTGGATTTGTGTACACTTACTTCGTTAACCACTCGTCGTATCAGGTAAAACGTATGTGCGTTTGATAGGTGACACTCATAGCTACATTTA
>JXPE01082402.1:22306-39652 GCA_001015215.1 Holcocephala fusca
AGTAAAATCGGATTGGCAATCAATGCTGATTTATGAGGAAAGTAGATAAAACGTGACCTCCAAGGGCGCGTTGAGTTATGAAAAAAAGTACAAGAAATAATATATAAATCAATATATTCTTTACATTATCCTAGGAAAAGGGTAAGTGTCAATAAAAGCGATAAAGAAAATTAATATATAAAAAAAAAGTGTAAAATTTTAATAGTTTTTGATTAGAACTGCTGATATTGGCATTTAAGTTTGTAACTTTAATGGAATTTACTTTGTGTAGAACAGTGACATTAAAAAAATTTTCTCAAATTTTTAGAAATGGATAAATAGTAGATTACTTTTATAGGCTAAAAAAAAATAAAAGCTCATTTATTTTCGAGATCTCTTCACGCTTTTATTTGTAAATACGCATAATAAATATTTTGATTGAAAAATAAATTTTTGAATACATTAAAAGTATTTTGTGCTTATTTTAGAATAATTACGGTCGCCCAGATGAGATAATAGCTGCTGAAACCCTGGCCAATCACATACGATGTAATAATTCATTTGTTCAAGCTGTTTTTCAAGCGCAATTCCGATCATCTTTAACTTGTCCACGCTGTAAAAAGCAGAGCAATACATTTGATCCTTTTCATTGTATATCAGTACAACTTCCACAACTATCCCAACAAGTGACTTTTGTCACAGTTTTATATTTAACACAACATCCTCGTCAAGTTAAGCTTGGACTTACTGTTCCGCCTGGTTCTCCGATATTAAGCATAAGAAAGCAACTTCATGCAGATACTGGAATTCCCATAAATCGAATGGTCTTGGTCGATATAAATGAAACTGGATTTTCACGTGTATTTTTTGATTCACAATCTATTTCTACTTTGGAAGGATTAGACTCAATTTATTGCATTGAAATTCCAGAAGTAAAAGAAGAAAATACATCAGATTTGATGTTACTTGTAGCTAATGTGAAAAAATCTGAAGACGATTCTCTTTGTCGATTTGGTAAGAATTAAAATGTAATATAAAAAAAAAAAAAACAAAATAAAATTACTTAAAATAATCTGTAGGTACACCATTTTCTGTTCAAGTCAATAGAGATTGCTCATATGTTGAACTTCAAAAAAAATTGTTGAAGGAAATGGCAGCAACATTAAAAGCGGATGTTTTTGCTTATACAATTCCACTTACAGAAATGTTTCAAATTCGCTTGCAAGATCCTTCTGCAGATCCAGATACTTATTTAGAAGAAGTTGAACACCCATTATTCATGGAGATTATTGATATGGCTTTATCAGTTTTATCTCCAGATGCTGGGCCATTACATGTTAAACTGTTGCTCGAGTGGGCAGAACCTGAACTGTTTTTTGCTGACATGAGCAATCCCGTTGTTGAACACGAAAGTGTTTCCTTATTACGGGATTTACAATCGGAAAATATTACTCTGACATTGGAACAGTGTCTGGAACATTATACAAAAGCAGAAACACTAAGTGCCGAAGATGCCTGGAGGTGTCCAAATTGCCAACAGTATCTTCCTGTTGTAAAAACTTTAGGCTTGTGGTCCCTTCCTGATATTTTAGTAATCCATTTTAAAAGATTCAGACAGCAACATGAAAAAGGTCCTGATGCTGCTAAATTGACTACGATGGTGAAATTTCCATTAAATGCATTTGATATGACTCCTCACCTTGCGCGCGTGTCTTCATCAAGTGAATGTTTAAGTGAAGAAAACAATCGTAGTGCCGGTAGCCCATGGAAAAAAATAAAAGATCATAAGCACAAAGAGAAAGAAAATAAAGATAATCGATATGATCTTTATGCTGTTTGCTATCATCAAGGCGATACACTCGAGACTGGACACTACACAGCTGCATGCAAAAATCCATATGATCATCAATGGTATAAATTCGATGATCAACGGGTTTCACACGTACCTGCGGATCAAGTACAAGAAGAAATTGTTAACAATGAAGCATATATATTATTTTATCAAAGACGAAAAGTAGACAATTTTGAGTGTTCTGGAACGAGTTCAACATCTGGAGATCATTGGGTGTCAAGGATAACAGCTCCTCCAGCATTACTTCAGCAATGTAATAATATTATGATAAATGCTGGTGCATCAAACATTGTAGAGAATGTTAAGTGCGCAATAAATAATGATGAAAGTGAAGTTATTGGGAAAGATGTTGAGAGAAATTCAAGGGTAGACTCAAAGGTTAATTTAAAAGAGGCTGTTATTATTGAAAAGACAGATGAAAGTGAACTGGTGGATATTGAAGGATTAGAGTTTATGGATGGAAGCAGTGTGTCCGTGGAAAGCAGTGAAAATTCTAATATTGAAAAAATTAAGAATACAGAAATAATGAATACTTTGCCCGCTAATATAATTGCTGTAGAAGTACAGGAAAAAGATTTTGCTAGTAAAAATTCATCACCAGATAAAGTTTTACAAACTCAAATAACTCTATCAAAGGCAGATTCTCCAGAAAAAATTTGCCCTATTTCAAAATTTTCATCAGAAGGAGTTGGTTTCAAAGATGCACTTACAAATGGAATTTTTAATGGCATTGATGGAACTGAACATTGTAAGAACTTTAAGTATCCTCTAGCAAAAAGTGCTAGTTACAAGTTGAAGGATTGTGATACTTTGTCTATGCGAAGGAATGCTCCAAATTCATGCAGTAAAGATACTTTGATTTTCATTGATCAACAAAGTCATAGTATAATTGATGAAGATGATTCTTATTTAGGATCACGATCCCTATGGGTTAGTATCATCTACTCATATGTTTTTAATTAATTAATAATTTAATGCAAACGCTCACCAAAAATCAGTTTTTATTTTGCGATATTAAAGGAAAGAGTCGTATGTAAATTTTATTCAATTTTTGTTTTTTTTTTGTTTAGAATTTTTTTAATTTTTGATTTCTATTTAAAAGCTTAGTATTATATCTCCAGGGAAATATCGCTCTATTTTCAAAAACTGACGAGTATCTTTAGACAATAATTTTTTTAAATATTTGGTACTTTTGAATGAATTATGATTTTTATTCGCAGATATCACCTGTAACACCCCATAAACTGATTACCGTTTCACCAAAAAATTAGGTAATGGCCAATTGAATTCAGAGATGAAGCAATGTCTAATTGAAAAGGAATAAATTTGTAATTTTCAGACCACCAAAAGCATGTAAATACGTATAGTTAAAAATTTAAGGAAAAATGTAAATCGGTAAGAGAGGTTTTAAAATATTTAAGAAACTAGACTAGGGAATTAACGAAAGATGCGAAGTAGTAGATTTATAAATAAGTGAGGTTGCCCATTGTTTGTTTGTTTGTTTGTTTGTTTGTTTATCTGTTTGAAATGCAAGTAATCGAGTACAATCACATAAAAAAGACGAAAGGTTTTATTTTACTACTGTAATTATTAACATTTACCAGTTTATAAGTTATTTATTGTGAAGCATAGTTTTCCATGGGGTAAATTTATTTACCTGGAAATAAATTATATATTTATTCTTTCGATGACTTGTGTAATGAACAGTTTAATTTTACGTTTATTTATGCAACTTTTCATGCAGTCAATTGTGTATGTTTAAGAGGAAAAACATCGAAATAAAAAATTTTAAACGTACCTGTGTTACTTCCATTATTCGTTTTATTTTATTTTTATTATTAATTTTTTCTTAATTCTTCTAAAATTTCCTCTGCTATTACTTTATTACTACTTTTATTTATTATATTTATTAAATTTTAGTTAGAATCGCTTGTGTATTCATTCTCACTGAGATTAACAACGAGAAAAGTAACTAATGCAACTAAATAGATAATTTTATAAAACTACTATTATTGTTGCTCTAAAATATTTTAATACTTAAACATCCTGTTTGAGTCCCATCGAAGATCTAATGCTATCAGCCCAAGATAATTTTCCTAATGTTAAATGTCCTGTTGTACACACAAAAAGTTTGTTTTGGCATGTTTTATCGCCCATATGAAAGGACTTATCTTTTAAACAATTCCGTAAGTGGGATGCTGATTCATTTAATGTAATCTTATTTGAATTAATGTCTAAAAAACAGTTTTCTTCTACCCAATCTGATAAATTAATAATGCAATTTTCTGAATCATTTGAAAGGATGATATTTTCATCTACAATCTCCGAGAATTGTAAATTTAAATTGCCTGCATTTGATTTAATCTGTAAATTTCCATGTATGCCAGCTATAAGAATTTATTTTAATTGGAAAGTTTATTTAACTGAAATTAGTCTTACTCATGTTTATATCGCCTTCTTTCATTACGTAAACACTGCATTTTTTGTGAACATTTTTTAAATTTAAAGTACCATTTTCTGTCATGAACTTGGAGAGTTCTGCATAGCATGAATTTGTACTTATAGATCCAGTCTTAGTTCGGCACTCTAAAAAGTCTCCTTGTATTTTATCTAGATTGATGTTCTGTAAATCATAAAAATTCATATAATCTTTCTTTAGATTGTGTTAATCTCAATAAAATTTTTGATATAAACAGTTTTTCAGTTTTTCATAATCATTAAACAATTTTGAAATTTTCAAGTAATAGGTCCAATTAGAATAACTTAAGAACTAGAGAAGATATTCTTAAATTTTTTTATTTTTAGATATTTTGTTGTAGGTAGAATTCATTTTTAAATTTTAGTGGAAATAATTGACCATGCATTTCTTAAAGGGGAACTTTTTGCAGTTATCAATTCTATTGAAAAAATTACTAATCTCAAAGTTATTTATATCATGTTAACAATTTTATCGCGAGTATGTTATTTGTTTTCTGTTTTAATTTTCTCATTAAGGGAACAACTAGATGATCCATTACAAAATTTTTTTTCTCCTATCTACTTACACCTTTTATGTTTGTCTCTATATTAATCCTCTGGGCTAAAGTTAAACCATTACTTGTTATATTTCCTCTGTCCGATTTAAGGATAATAGAAGTACTTCGCAAATTTTTTGTAAATATATTTTCGAGTGATTCAACGTGTATTAAATCACTATAAAGGCCAACAACTTCAATATTTTGCTTAGACTTGATTTCTAAATTACACTTGATGGGAATTTCGTAAATGTATTTTGTTTCTTTGTTGTTTTCATAATCATCTTCAACTATTTCAACACATTTTTCTTTATGATTTATATCGACCAATGTTTTTGTACTTTTTACATTAGAAAAAGCAAGAATTCTCACATGATCAGAGTTTGGAAAGTCAAATAAATCAATAGCTCGCACTGTTGCATTGGACGAGCAATTAATTTTTATATTTGAATAAGGATCAACTTTTGAAATAGTCTCATAGATTGGCTTGGATTCAATATTTTGCGAAAAAAGCCTTTTCAAATTCCTATTTAATGAAAATGCCCGACTTAAACGAAGCATTATTCTTTTATATTAAAAAGTTCATATGCTTTATTATTTATTAGAGTTTTCCTAATGAAATTTTAAAAATTTAGCCGTAATAATATTATGCAGGATATAAATAGAAAACTAGGAATAAATAATTAAAGTGGTTTTTAATTAATTTTTTTTTTAATTTCCGAACTTCCTACTTAACATTTAACTCCGTTTTTTTTTCCAATGTTTTGACTTTTTTCTTGTTCTCGTTTTTCTTCTTCTTAATGAAGCTAAAAATTGGCAAAATTAGGCCACATATGCTGAAATCAAAGTAATTTTAATGATTTATATTATAATTGTTAATTCAGGTAGCAGTAATAAGAAAATAATTAATATTAAGGTGTTCACGTACAAACAACAAAAAAGAAATTTCAATACAAATTTAACAGCAATTTTAGATAAAAACGCATAGTTTGAAATCTTTGGCACGTAGCTTTTGTATCTGACGTTATTTGACATTTCTGCAAATTACAAACATTATTGTCTTTCTTGCAGTTCAAATTAGGCCTGAATGGTTAAAATTGTGAAATATCAGCTCAATATATTTTATTTTTTTTAAAAAATTAACCTTTTTTATTCGATTGAATAAGTAAAATGGGATATGCAGAGTTACAAGCGATTGTTTTAGCAGCTGGTCGTGGCACACGAATGCCAGAGCTAACTACTGACCATCCAAAATGCTTGTTACCGGTTGGACCTTTTCCATTACTTTGGTATCCGCTCCAAATGTTACAACAGCATGGATTCCAAGGTATGCACATACGTGATATGGTTGTTAAAGTAATTCTTTTATAAACAATTATTTATATACAATATTACAGAAGTAATAGTCGTAGTGTTAGAATCGCAGAAAATCGAAATTCAACAGTGCCTCGATAAGACACCTCTCAAAATCAAAATTGAGTATGCTACAATTCCGAGTGAATCTGATTTTGGGACAGCAGACAGCCTTAGATATATACATGACAAGTATTTACTTATCCATCATTGTTATTAATATTACTTTAACATATTAATTAATTACTTCTTTTTAGAATTAAAACTGATTTTATTGCTGTTTCCTGTGATGTTGTAACTAACGCTAGCTTATATCCCCTGATAAATAAATTTCGCCAACATAATGCATCTGTGGTTGCTTTATTGTTCAGTAAAGGCATAGAAACTAATGTAACAATGCCTGGGCCTAAAACGAAACATAAACCCGAACGTGATTTGATTGGTATTCATCCTGACACAAAGAGATTGCTATTCTTAGCATCGACAAGTGATTTTGATGAAGTTCTCATTGTTAATGGTCATCTAATGCGTAAAAATGGAAAAATGGATATATATAGTAGATTAGTTGATTCACATATTTACGTGATGAAGAAATGGGTATTGGATTTCCTTACTAAGGTATTTTTAAATCATTAAATATATCAATTATAAATGTACATGAATTTATCCGATAGAAAGATAACTTTACAACTTTAAAAGGTGAATTTCTTCCTTACATACTAAAGAAACAAATGTGCAAAGCTAGTCAGCCACCAGGTGAGCATTTATCTGAATTTGGTGTAAAAATTAAACAGGAGGAAGATATTTACGATGTAAGTAAAAATTTCATTATGAAGCAAAGTAACTAAAAGGATATATTGAAAAAATAATTTGCAGTATGTGCCACGCTTTGATTTAGAGCCACAAATTATAAATACCTCTTTATTTAATGATTCGCGAACAAGGCAACCATATAATGGAGATTTAATACGATGTTATGCGGTAGAAGGGGATAAAGAAAATTTTGGGATAAGAGTAAATACTCCTTTGGCTTATTTCGCTCTAAATCAGAAAGTATGTGTATTTAATTTTTTTTTTTCAAAACAAAACAAAATAAAAGAAAAATTGTTTTAATTAAAATGTTGCTTTAAAGATTGCATCACTTTGGTCAGAGTTACCAGGAAAGGGTGTATATCCTTTAGTATCTAATAATGCTGTAATTGATAGTACCCAAGTGAGGAATATTGCAGTAGCAGACAGTGCTAAGCTTTCTGAAAAAACATCACTTAGTTGCAGTACATTTGGCTCGCATTGTACAATTAATGAAAAAGTTATCATTGCTAATAGCGTAATAATGGGATATGCACTTATTGAGGAAGGGTAAATGTTGTATAAGTAAAAATCTTTAGATCTTCATTATAATTCTTTGTTGCAGGTGTAAAATCGAAAACTCAATTATTTGCAATAAAGTTGTGGTTAAAAAGAATTCAGTGCTTAGAAATTGCTTAGTTGGTCCAAGTTACGTAGTCGAAGCGGAAAGTAAAAGGCAAATGGTTCATTTAACAAATGCAGATGGATTTATGGAAATTGAATGATTTATTTTTGTATGAAAGCAAGATGTTAAAATAAATCGCGATAAGATAGTAAGGAAATAAAGATTAAAAGGTTTTTTGATATTTTTAAATATAAGAAACCTTCATCCGCCTCGATAATTACTTAAAATAGTAAATTTATAAGGCATCAAAGTCCCTTTGTATAAATTCAGACTAGTTAACAAAGGGGAAATTATATTTGGAACATTTTTAATAGTTTCGTAACATGTCCTATATTTTCTTTTCACTTTAGTTTTGGATATTTGTAACCAGATTTGGGTAAAATAAAAATGGCATGTGGAAGACTCGATCTATGGCATGGCTCTTAACCTTTTTAAAAGCATGAAAGTTTATTTAAAAATAGGGCAAATTCTTTTACTTTTTTTTCATCAATTAAAAAAAATAAATCTATTGTGAAAAACATTTTTATTTTGTTAACATTTATAAATTTCACACNAGATATTTGTATTCAAACATTTGGGTAAAATAAAAATGGCATGTGGAAGACGAAATTACAATTTCGATCTACGGCACGGCTCTTAACCTTTCCAAANTCGATCTATGGCATGGCTCTTAACCTTTTTAAAAGCATGAAAGTTTATTTAAAAATAGGGCAAATTCTTTTACTTTTTTTTCATCAATTAAAAAAAATAAATCTATTGTGAAAAACATTTTTATTTTGTTAACATTTATAAATTTCACACAAATTCATTAAATTGTAAAATATTGGGTGCAGCTTCCTGCAATCAATTGGATTGTCTAGGAAAGTCCATAATCGTCACAGAGTTCACATTCTGTAACAAAACAAATAAATTTGTTAATGTTTAGAAAAATCAAGTTAGTTTTCAAGATAATTTAAGAATCTAAAGTATTTTCAGTAAGTTGTTATCATCAATTTGTTTATGACAGGGATAACTGTTAATTTATAATAGTTCATCAGTTGAGTAAAACAAAGCTTAAAAATTAATTTGAGATGGAAAAAAAAAATTACCTTCTTCGTAGTCATTTCTTAGACATGTTACTGTTCTCGCACATAGAAATCACCAATGTTTTCACGAACCCATTGATAATTTTAATCTAAAACAAAATGTTTTTATTGACAATAAAATTTAAAGCATATTCTCGTATAAAAATAAATAAATAAATATAAAAAACACGAATCAGTCAAGAGTTATTTTTATCTACATATTTTTCAGCTATATGCTTGTCAATTAATCATCATTGCATTAAATACAAAAAATAAAATAAATAAAAAGAATTTTTACCTCATTCAATTTCCTCAGTTTAGAAGGATGAATTTATCATAGAGTGAGTTTCCTGAATAAAAAAAAAAAAGGAAAGAAAAAACGCTATAATTTCAAATTTAAAAAAACCACTTAAATGATTTTTATTCTTAATTTAAAGTTTAATTCAGTTTTTAGAAAAATCTCAGCAGGATTCAGTCTGGGACGGTACATCGATTTTTTTATTCATCATTTTGATTTTAACAAATCCAAAATTATTAACAATAAAATTGTTGATATGTTTCAATATAAATCGAGCATGGCAAGAGCCAATTTTAAAGTCAAGTAATTAAATGGACAATTTCCTTAAAATTAACGAGTGTATAATCGTGTACTTACCTCTTATGTTAAAGAGTCCATTATTTCTACATTTTACCATAAAATCACCAAGATTCTTTGTGTAAGNAGATTATCTTCCTAAAAGAAAAATTAAAAATAACTTTACAATTCTTCGAAATGACAAAAATTGGTGAATTTTATTCTTAATTTAAAGTTTAATTCAGTTTTTAGAAAAATCTCAGCAGGATTCAGTCTGGGACGGTACATCGATTTTTTTATTCATCATTTTGATTCAAACAAGTTTTTTTTTTAACAAATTCATAATTATTAACGATAAAATTGTATTTCTCGCACTGGTATACACATTTAACAATAACGTATTAAAACCAAATTTAGAGTTATAAAAATCTTACCTCATCATCTATTAGGTTTCTTAACCAGGGATGAAATAGCCACTAGATTATCTTCCTAAAAGAAAAATTAAAAATAACTTTACAATTCTTCGAAATGACAAAAATTGGTGAATTTTATTCTTAATTTAAAGTTTAATTCAGTTTTTAGAAAAATCTCAGCAGGATTCAGTCTGGGACGGTACATCGATTTTTTTATTCATCATTTTGATTTTAACAAATCCAAAATTATTAACAATAAAATTGTTGATATGTTTCAATATAAATCGAGCATGGCAAGAGCCAATTTTAAAGTCAAGTAATTAAATGGACAATTTCCTTAAAATTAACGAGTGTATAATCGTGTACTTACCTCTTATGTTAAAGAGTCCATTATTTCTACATTTTACCATAAAATCACCAAGATTCTTTGTGTAAGCTAACCTTAAATTAAAAAAAAAACAAAATTAAATAATTAATCCACGTTTTTATAACATAACCTAATTTCAAATATCAAAATTTATTTTTTTATAAAAGTTAAGATTAAAGTGGTAACAAATTAGCCACAATAGAAAATGTTATTTAAATTCTTATGACCTACCATTAAATATTAACATTTTTATTTTTGAAATTTTAAAGGTTATATTAATTTTTTTAAAACCGAAAATCTAAACTTCACTCTTCGAGATCTGAATCGAGAAAGAATGATATCTTGTCGTACTAGCATGCTATTAGCTCTGAAGTGCTTATTTATACTTTCCACATAAAAAAAGAGTTTATTTCACAGCCATTAGCTGTAGCCAAGGAGAACTTCCGGAAATGCCAGGTTTCATTCAGTCACTGTATTTTATTTCTTCACAATTATCAAAAGTTTGTCTGGACCACTAATTTTTTCCATTTTTATTTCTGTCACTATTATTTTTGTTGATTTTTTATTATCTATCAATTTTTTTTAAATTCTTTTCTTAATTTTGTTTTCATTGTGATAAACCACCGCAGTAAGTAAGCAAAGAAAATAAAAGAAATTTACTGGTTTTTTCATATTTTTTGGATTTTGGGATGAAGTTTTTGTTTTCTTGATGCTCAGGGAGACTATACTGAATAATAAAGTCTATTTCAAACCATAAAATTGTGTTTTTATCATCGAACCGAAATACTTATTCAGCAATCTAGTATTCTTGGGACAATCAGAGCAGTAATTAGGAAAATTGTAGGCAAAACATAATATTATGTTTAAATAATACCTGCATTATTAATATTTTGTTTAAATTTTTATTATAGTTTCATGAATCAGACATTAATAAAATATTACTCCGAAATGAAAAATGAGTTACCCTTATGAAGAAAGCAATCTTTTATGTTTTGCTGACATTGACAATAATCTGTAAATGGTGGTGCAAGTACTTCATGCATTATTTTTAAAAGATCCAAATATTTTTCTAGAGCCTTTTTAATGTTTCCGGCTTCATAAAGTCTTTTTGCTGCCTTGTTAAGTAGTTCCGTGTCCTATCATGGTTAAGAAATGTTTGCACCAAAAGTTAAATAGAAAAATCAATGACATATCACCTGCATAACTTTCAATCCTTTTAAAATGTTTGTGAATTGACCGCATGCCACACATTTAATCATAAAATCATTACAATTTGCTGAAATTTCTAGAACATTGTTACATTTTTTCTCTGCATCACATCTAAAACGGATAGTATTATTGTCCATTTCATCAAAAATAGGCCAACTGTTTAGACAAGCTTCGCAATTACAATCAAAATGGAACATTTCTTTTAATTTTTGTTGGCGTTCCTGTTTTCTTTCTTGAGTATACAATGGCCCATAGTTTTCGGCCACAATTTCACCACATTTAATTGGTTTTATTGCGTTAACATAAATTTTAGTACCTTCATAATATCTGGAAAAAAAAGTAAATAATATTGTACACATTTTATATAACCACAATGAAGATCTAAAATATTAAATCAAACAAACCGAACTACTCCAGGATTACACGAATGATTAAATAATGCAAGTGTTGGATAAATACCAGCACCAATGAAAACAGTTTTATTGGCTGCTCCTGATNAAATATTTTTCTAGAGCCTTTTTAATGTTTCCGGCTTCATAAAGTCTTTTTGCTGCCTTGTTAAGTAGTTCCGTATCCTATCATAATTAAAAAATATTTGCACCAAAATTTAAATAGAAAAATCAATGACATATCACCTGCATAACTTTCAATCCTTTTAAAATGTTTGTGAATTGACCGCATGCCACACATTTAATCATAAAATCATTACAATTTGCTGAAATTTCTAGAACATTGTTACATTTTTTCTCTGCATCACATCTAAAACGGATAGTATTATTGTCCATTTCATCAAAAATAGGCCAACTGTTTAGACAAGCTTCGCAATTACAATCAAAATGGAACATTTCTTTTAATTTTTGTTGGCGTTCCTGTTTTCTTTCTTGAGTATACAATGGCCCATAGTTTTCGGCCACAATTTCACCACATTTAATTGGTTTTATTGCGTTAACATAAATTTTAGTACCTTCATAATATCTGGAAAAAAAAGTAAATAATATTGTACACATTTTATATAACCACAATGAAGATCTAAAATATTAAATCAAACAAACCGAACTACTCCAGGATTACACGAATGATTAAATAATGCAAGTGTTGGATAAATACCAGCACCAATGAAAACAGTTTTATTGGCTGCTCCTGATTTTAATTTCTGGAGCTCAAAGATCTCATGCGAGTTGAATTGAAGAAATTGTAAATTTCGCAATATTAGGCTCGTTATATAATGATAAGTCTCTTCAGAAGATGTAGATGAAAAATAGCCTCCCTCATTTAAGCATGATGCCAAATAATGAGCCATCACTGCATTTTGGAAGAAACTTGATGGTTTGCGTTTATCTTCGTGCCGGACTAGACTACAAACTCGTCTGTAATCATCATGAGATAGTCTATGAATCAAAGTAAGTTAGTTTCTGATTAATCTAATGATTTAACTAAATGTGATGAAAAACTAGAGGAGCTCTGGAAGGCACTCATTTATGTTTATACTAACTTGATTAGTGTTTGAATATCTGGAAAATCATTTATTTCGCTCTTAATATCATTAAAGTATTCAATTGATTTGGTACTGACGATTCGAAGTGCCATTTGGCAATTTATAGATGCTCCTGATCGCCATATTATGGGTAAAACTCCGCACTCGAATTGATGATATGTGGAATTTGCTTGTTCGAAGCAATTTTCGGAGCAAAATATTACATCATCGCAATGTGGACATGATATAGGGGTTTCAGTTCTAAAAAAATTCATAAAATAAAAGTAAGTACTATAGGCGCGTGTACACGAATATATACCTGATGAAACAATGCTGACAATGAGTTTTACAGTATTTCTCTAATAGAACTGCTACGTTTGGCTTCTCTACAAGAAGTTTTTCCCCAACTTGAATATCTTTTTCTGCTTTAGCAAACCTTCCCTCTTCAAAAGTTGAGTCAAAAGTTATTGAGCTATTTAAGAAGATATTTTCTTTTTGAAGGGGAATTTTCTTGTAGGATTCGACGTTTTGTTTCTGCAACAGATCCTTTTCAAGCATTTTAATCATAATCAAAACATCCTTCTCGATTTTGCTTTTCTTTTCGAGCGTCATTTTGCAATTATCAAGTGCTTGTATGGTTTTCCTAGAATATACAAACATGCAAGCATTATTTGTTTTTCCCTTTCAACATGTTCAATTAACTTAAATGACTCCAAGGCGTTGGGGAGGTCTTTCTTAGCTAAATAACATCGTGCTTGTCTGTCATAAAGTTTATAAGAAATTTCTTTGGGATATCCCAATTTAAGGGATCGGAGAATATCTTTTAAAGTTTCATCGTATCTCCCTAAGTGTAGAAGTGCAGCTGACCTGTTTGCCAAAACTAAAGAAATATCTGCACCTAAAAATAAATTTAATATTCGAATATGTTAAAAATTTTTATATTCAAAATAACATGTGTATTATAACAAGGGGTCGTCTAAGATATAATAAGAGGTCGTCTTGTAATAATTGCAATTTACGCGAAATTTCAAATAACATGTTTTTTTTATATCTTTTAAACGGCATTCGTAGGAAGTTTCTAAAAATTAAAAAAAAAAGCTTAATCCAATTTACAAGATTTAGTGCGATCTAAAGAACAAAAAGTGCATATTGCAGTTAAGATTTCATGTAAAAAGACAATGTAGAAATATTTAAGAAACTTTGCTTAAAGAAAATATTACGAAATTTCAAATCGTTGTTTAAGTTACATGGAAAAGTAAAACTTTATTTTTTCATTTCCATTGTTTTGGAATTTTTATGTTTAAAAAAATTACTAGGAGAAATCGCACGAGATTTTTTAGAGACAATAAATCAAGAAAACAATTTTCATTTTAAAATTTTCACAGATTTTATAGCATGTAGGCGATGGTAGGCACTAAAAGAAAAAAGATAGACAAGTAGAATAAAAAAAATTCATACTCTTTTTTAAGTTTATCACATTTTTCTTACTATTTTCTTTAGGCATTGTAATGTAACTTTTATTGTACAACACTAATGCTTCCATCCAGTTTTTATTTTTGAAGGAATCATTTCCCATATTTTTAAGTTCTGCAGCTTTGACATAATTTTTTCCGAAAAATTGTCTAACAATTTTTAAGTTATTATTGGAAACTGCTTTAAGTTTTGAAACGTACACTATCCGATCTAAATCTGTTTTTAAAGATGCAAATTCTTCCGATTCTTGTTCGGAACAAGCATTTTTAAAATTAAGGTAATATTCTGAAAAAAACCCGGTTTTTTCCATTAAATTCATTACAAGAAAATAAATTTTACGTGTTGCACGAGTTCGGAAGATACGAGAAGATACTAAAATTGTAGAAAAAATTTATTTACTTAAACGACAAGAGAGAGAAAAATCATTAAAAGAAACTATTTTTAGAAATTTTTACTTCTGTATTTTTATAGAATGTGAAACAGCAATTTAGCATACTATCCTATCCTTCTGCATAAAGCACGAAGCGAGTTGTTATTTAAAAAAAAAACATACTATTGAGGTTTAAACCAATTTTTTTAATTCTTAATGTTAGGATAAAATACAATATAATACAATTTAATACAGAAACGCACTTAGATTAGATACATTCACATAAATAATTCTCTTAAGAAAAGGCGTTAATGGAAAATTTCATAAGTTTAGACATCATCCCAACATATTTGTCTATTTAATTCTGCCACCTCGAGACGGGTATTGCTTATATGCTTAGCGCGGCATATATGAATTTTCACAAAAAACTGTTTCTACTAAATATTTACAAAGAAAAAATAGATATATTGTATAAAAGGTAGAGAATATTTTTTTGGTGCACATCTAGCTAAAGCACACTTAGCTGAAAAATACCAACAAAAGAGCAACCGTAAGAGGTTGTCGATTAGTAAAATACAAGTAAAGTTAAAGTTAGAAGTCGTACGATGAGGCTTCTTCATCTCCTTTTCGTACCCTGAAGATCAATCTGTAGATGATACCAGCCAAGATTCCGCCTATTAAAGGTCCAACCCAATAAACCTAAAAATATTAATAACAAATTAAACATTTCTATAGGCATAATAGGATGATAAAAACTTATTTACCCAATGGTCTTTCCATACGCTCATTACAACTGCTGGACCAAATGTTCTTGCAGGATTCATACTAGCACCAGTTAATTTTATCTATAACAAAAAAAAAAAAATGAAGTATATTAAGATTTTGAAGAATTTAAAAATTATAAAACTTACCGCACTTAGATGACCTGCTGTAATTGAAAGGCCCACAGCAAGAGCACCAGACCCTTTAATATCATTTCTTCTGCCATCTGAGACTCCTTTTACAACGAAAACTAAAATGAATGTAATCAATGCTTCAATCAAAACACCTTGACCGGCAGATAAATTATCGTAAAGCAAAGATACGCCCAAGTTGGTTGTCATGTCATCAGGAACGGCAATCTAAAAATAATTTTATTATTTTAATATTGAAAATTGCACTGGCACTGGGTAGTATGTGAAATGACGTTCTTAGGAAAATCCTCCTGCTAATAAAAGCAAAATTTTATGATTTTTATGCAGAATACATTCAACTATATGATCGTATAGATCTTGATCTTAATTTTGTTATAAAGAATCAATGGTAGCGTCATTTTACACATTAACTTTTTTAATACATAAATTTATGTCTCCAAGGCATTTATGTTTCCATTCTAAAATATTATTTTGTACTTGCTGTGACGCGTACTCATTGGATTTTATGATGATGCATCATGGGATTTTTATTATAAAAATAAGAACCAGTTTTAAAACCTTCTAGAGATAGAATTTAATTGCCGTAAAGTTAATAACATTCTTGATAATGGTTGTAAATTACCTTAATAATGGCAGCTCCTGCGATTGCTCCAATGCATTGAACAATAATGTAAAAAATTCCTTTAAGTATGCTTATTTCTCCAACGCATAGAAAGCCTGCGGTAACTGCCGGATTAATGTGGCATCCACTAATATGTCCGATGGCCTGAAAGTAAAAAAAAAAAGAAAATAAATCATCAAATAATTTTTTAATTTTATAAATAAAATCTGAAATCATTCAAATTTTTAAAGCTTGTAAAGATGAAATATTGTGGCACTGGTTTTTTTTAAGCTGATAAAACAACTACTTAAAATGATTTGTACAACATAAGTTAAATATTAAGAAAAACTTAACACATAGTAAATTGAAATTTCGGCAAGTTTGCCTCGCTACCACTGCAGGTAAATGTTTCTTCATTTTCTTTGATTAAATTAAAAGGGTCTTACGATACAAAAAACTGAATTTACTTCAGAAAATGAAATTACATTTCGATTGGTGTCTAACCAACAGAATAAATGCTATCTTCTACTAATCGATTGTATACAAATTTTTAATTATTTTAGACGAGATTCTAGCTATATTTTGCATTTCTAAAAAATATATAGATGAGTGTAGAAGTTCCCGGAAATATAAAAGGTTGGAGATAGAAAATTTATTTCTCTTCATAAATAACGTCTCTCTCAAACCGCAATCTTTTTCATCATGCCTTAGGACTTAGGATTCTAGTCATTCTTTATAAAACGACATTTGTTTTGCTTTTTACCATAATTAAAGTCAACAGAGGCAATTTTAAATTTGTAAGTAAGCTTAGATTTCTTATTAATTGAAAACTTATAATGGGTAAGTCGCCAAATTAAAGTAAAAACAAAAAACGAAAACTTTATTCTGTCCTTGAAAGAAATAGGAAGAATCTTTCTCATGATTATACGAATAAAATTTTTGTTGAATCGGTTAGAAATTGAAAACGGAGACTAAATCCGGGAAGCCTTTAAAGAACCATATATTCAATATTTTAAGAACATTAATGGTATAAAAAGATCTTTTCAAAAAGTCTACTATACCGCTATGTCTTTTCAAGTACACAAGGGCTTAATGAAAATACCTTAAGCTCAACCGATAAAAGCTGGAGATTAGCAAATAATTTTTAAATTTATTTTTTTCTTTGTGTGCTGCCAAGTTTTGAAATCTTTAAAGGTGTGCCGCAACAAAAAAAAA
>JXPE01082970.1:2752-13138 GCA_001015215.1 Holcocephala fusca
GTTAGAATATTGAAGAATATTGAAAATTTTCTTTTCTCTTAATATTGGAAAAAAAATTATGGTTGAATACCCTCTAGAATGAAGATGGATCCCATGAGAAACTAATTGATGTTGAACATAATAACGAGATGAAATTTTTATTTTTGCTTTTAACCCGTAGTAAAATTTCATAACGCGAATCGTGAACATCTTGAATTTTTTATAGCCAGTGAATAAGACGACAAAAGAAATATTTTAAGAACATATTTTTCACATAGACCATCTAATATTTTGCACTGCCATATTTTGCAATGAACCAAAGACTTAAGCAAGAGGAAATCAACAGGTGCTATGTCCAATGAAATTACTGAATTGTTAAAAATTTCACAAGAAATTTTTTACACATTTCAGTTTTTTTATTGTTTCAATTGTTGGGGTTATTAGTCGCATCTTTTTACTGGTCTGACTAATATTTACTATCGTATCTGCTAGAAAAGAAGATATAAAAAGGACTGCAACATTCGAAAGTAAAAAGGATAATAGCTTATATAGTGTTATAGCCCAGTATATCATCCAGATTAAAAATTTCAATCATTTATAGTCAATAAAATCATAGTAATTCTTGAGAGCATCTTAACAGACCTTCTAGAAAAGAAGTATTCAAGCTACTGAATGGTTCAGATAATAAGAATAGAATCAATAGAGTTAAATGCAAAATTATTCTACTTTACAAAAAAAAGTTTATTATTTCTCATACTATTTCAACAATTATCAGGATATTGAGAAAACGGAAAAGGAAATTAGAGGAAATTTAGAAAATGAATTTTCCTGATGATTGGCTTAAAGAAGCTGCCTTTTAAATTCCGTTCGAATATAATTTACAACTTTTTTTAAAATATGATTTATTTCGAAAAGAACTATGGATTTTCATGTGAATTTATCTTTTCCGTCTGTAGTACTCTATTTGTATATTTGTATAGCAACTTTTATGATTACAATATTAGTAAGCATTCATATTTTCTTCTCATTAACTTCTTCCCAATCGCATCTCTAACAATTTTAATGCCGCCCAATATAATAATGCAGTAAGATTTATTGATTTTAAATTTTTTTTCAGTAAATTGGCTTATCCCGAATATTCTATTTTTATATTCTTTTGGAATCAATAGAAATGTTGTATTTATGCTTTTCTCTCTCTTAACCTCTGATATCACAAGACAATGTGCTAGTATTCAATTTCGATTTTTTATTACGCGCTGTGACAATTAATCTATCAAAAATTAAAATTATCTCCTCTTTATTCATTCATGAAATTAAATTGCCTTCATGGATAAAGTGAAGCAGGAACTAAGGAAGGGACTAGATGAATGTAACAAATGGAATCTACACCTAATGTTGTTAAATTTATGAGGCCATTTATGAATATTTCTTGGTAAACTCCTTGTGGTTTAATGACCCTTATTTGAATTAGTAAGGACATATTTAGGGTACATACATGCGAGTGTAATGAATACAGGACATGTACAAGTATTTTACCTTGCAGCAAGTACGTAAATTCTATTTATGGTAAATTTATTTTTATTCATTGCTGGTGGAACAACCATAAAACATGGAACACCCTGCTCTTTTAACTAATGCCAATTTTTGAAACTTTAATGTAAATTTAATCGTTACATTTCTGTAGTTTTATTTTTTTGGTAGATGTAGAGTAAAAATAGAAAAGAAAGTTAAATGAAAATGTAATAGAAAATAACAGAAAATCCATAGAACAAGCTAAAACAGCCATAGAACTTGGAACAATAATAGAAACTTTATGTAAGTGGATTGAACTTATTCCTGGTACAAAAAATTATTCGTTTCCTTTCATATCCTTTTCTTGATGACCATTTATAAGACTCAAAATAAAAGCATTTTCATGTGACTCAACGTTTTAGCTTCTATGTCAGCCTAAAATCGTTAAAATAATAGCCAGAAGAATTCCATGCGAATGAACAAAAACAACATGTGAAAAATGGAATGAGTGAAATGTTCATAGACTACTTAAACCTTAAACCCACTATTAATACCAGCTCTTTCCAAAAGAGCTATGTATGGTACGTGCCTTTATTCTCATGGTTTTAATGCCATCTAAAGTACTATGAATTGTTACACAAAAAATTATGTATATACTACTAAAAGGACTTAAACTCATACTTATCCTCATATCATGATGAAATCGGTTTTTATTCTTGAACCACTTGGAGAAAATAACCCAATGGAATTCTAGTACCTACATTTTTTTTATGTGTGTGTTTAATTGCAATCCAAGCTCTTGACCTGTACGATGAAAATTACCGAACCAACTCATAAAATGACCCATTGTAAGCGCTTTGAATCAGGTCATTAGGCGATATAATGAAACTCTTAAATAAACTCTTTATATAGGGCTAAGTTTTAATTAAACTTTGAAAGCGAGATTATTTCTGCCATCTTAGGATGAAAGAAGCTTTAAAAAAAAAATTTATTTCTAAAGAGCCTTTTTCAATTTAAAGACTTTTAATGATATGAACAATCTCCTAACACAGCTTCATTTCTATAAGTTAATTAATTATGCAAGCAAGAAATTTTATTTTAATTTCGAGGCTTTATTTTTTTATAATTAAAAAATTTAATGAGAAAATTCTTTTTTGCATTTACTTTCAATGCGAGTTGAATATGATAAAAATTTTTTTTTTTTCAAACTCCTACTATTGAGTGAACAACATTCTAATAATGATTGATTTTTAAGTTTACCCTATTAAGGTAAAAGAGAAAAACTATAACTCAAGAAAAAATAAAAGGCGAAAAGGCACTCATAATTTCTAAATGTAGGAAGAAAATTTAATTTTACATTTCATAAGAGCAAATCTGCTTTATAGTTGCCATAGAAACCTTCTAAATGGTCTATTTCACTGCATTCAAGTGATTTTATTGAAATTATGATGTAGTACATCTCTAAGAATCTAACACTTGATAAGACTTCACTAATATAATTCAGAGAGAATTTTTAAGGCACCAAGCATAAATTTTAAAGATTATGCAATGGGAAACCTATAAGGATCAACTGTTACACCCATTAGTCTTTTAAGGTAATCGGGATTTAGAAGAAATAAAATTGTTAGAAAATTATAATGTGAATTCTTTTACAAAAGAATGATTTCTACAGGGATGTTGCCTTACAAATTCCCTTTTGAAAATAGGTATTTATGTAATAATACCCAACGATTGCTAGACTCTGTCAAATTTAATAGAAATAGAGAAATTTCGTTAACCAACTAACTAAAGATTCAGAACCACGTAAACAGCACAAAAATCTTTTCAACCAACATTTTGAAAATTAAATAGCACTTTTTTAAAACAATTGTCATACAAAACTTTAAACTTTCACAGGTATTCAAAAAGAAATGAACTTCTCACGAAATCATTGCTCAAACTCTTTATCTAATTATTGTACGCACCGTTTCAACTAAAATATGTAAGGAATATAAGAAAGATAACTAAAGTCGTTATGATTTCAAAAACCTAGAGAATCAACTCAAAAAACAACATTACCAGGATTACTACTTTGGTTTTCGAAATAAACACTGATCACATTGATTAAAATTTATCGAAGTACTAAAGTTATTAAAGAGACACTCGAAAAAAAACCTGCCCCACAGTCTTTATGGTTATTGACTAGATGAGAACTATTTCGCAATCTAAAACATCTTCTTCCTAAGACAATAATGTTGGATCGTATTTTTTAGAACGATATTTTAGAAATTAGTCTGAGGGTACTTACTCCAATCTAGAAAAAACATAAACAAGTGCACTACAATGTAGTATATTGGAACTAGTCTTAAAAGTACTATATTCCAGCCACGCGCCCAAGCTTAATCAAAAAAGCATTGGAGACAATACTGGTGCCGATCCAAAAAGAAAAATATCATGTTGAAGTAACATGCTGGACTAAAAGTAGGCAAATTAATGATTCCAAATCGCGCTCATAGTTCCAATAAAATAACTTATCGAGCATTTCTTGAACAACATGAACAACAATTTCATCAGTATATTATAGCTCTCCAACTCCCAGAGAATGTTGGCTTAGTCTGTTCTTATTTAGATATGGCCTGAAAATGGCCAATTCAAAGCAATTTAACCCTTTGCATTCCAATCTTATTTCCATGGAGGTACCAGCAACTCTAGCTATGCTCGTTATTCTGAATATCAGTTTTATTTTACTAAATTGATATAAAATTACTTTTTAAAAGGAGAACGAGAGAGAGTTGAAATTAATCTAAATTGTTCATGTAAAATAAAATGATGAGTGAGACTCACCATCAAAGTTGATGAACAACATAGCTTGGTAAGTGAGACGCACCACTGGAGTGCAATGGCCGATCACAACGCCATCTCTGATTCATCTATTGAAATTTGTAGACACATCCTTCATCTATCTTCACACTGAATTTCGTAGCGCTCAAATTGCGAATATCAAGTCTTATTTTAAGTTGGGCAATACTTCTCAAGAAACATTCAAATCGATGAAAAACGTTTGCGGTAACCATTGTCTATGCCATGCAAAGGTATTCCGCTGGTTTGCTAGATTTCGCGATGATCGTGAAGACCATGAAGACAATAAACACTCGCCAAAAGCGAAAACCTCGAGGAATGAAATAAGAATTGAGAAAATCGCCCAAATTCGGCACTCTGACCGTTGTGTATCCATGAGATTTATTGAAGAGATAACTGGCATTCCTAAGAGTGTAGTCCAATGCATTTCGACCGAGAATTTGGGAAAGAAAATGATCTGCGAGCGATTTTCTTCACATTCTCTCTCGGAGGAGAAAGAGGTGCTTCCAATAAGAGCCACTCACCGAAAAGTAGAGCGCAATATAGAAGTCACCAGATGATCCGAAAGAGAAAAAAGTGCGAATGCAGAAGAATCGATTTAAGATTCCAGAAGGTCAGACTGTGAATGCGTAATGTTAGTTGGGTGTTCTGAAGGGATTGACGGACAGCATTCATAATGTTCAACCGGAATACAAGGAAGTTATCCGTTGGTTTTTGTTGCATGACAATGCGCCGTCGCACAAGAAGGGGATTATTTTGAATAAATATGATAAAAGAAATGCACTGCAAAACGTCCTTTTTTTATATTTAGAGAAGTCTCATCAGAAATGGAACAGTCCATGTAGACAAAAGAAACTATTTCTCTATTTCTTTTTTTCATTATTCTCTTAAAAGTCATTTTTGCATTAACTCTAATGTCTGAATAGCAAAATAGTTTGAAGAAACATTGAATAAAACTTGGCAATAACGTGATCTTTTTTTTCTGTTATTAAAGATCGAGTATGATCATGGTATGATCTTGTCACTATTAACAAATTACCATACCGATGATCTATACCAGATATATTGACTATTTTAAAGTTACAAATCATCCTTAGATATAGTCGAATTTTCTTTCTAATTGTCTTGACAATAAAACTAGTCTGACAAATCTTACTACGATACCTCTAACTAGCGTTACTAAAAATAAAAGTATTAAGTAATTTAGACATATTGACAAGTGAGTCTAAACAAGAATGTTATAAAAAGCCACTAAAAAATCACTAAACAATGTGGAAAGGAAAGTTACAAGAGTTATTGCAATTTAGATAGCTTTTTTTTATTTTACCTTACCATGCTAATCTCATCAAAATTAGAATATATTCATTTGGTTTGCAATATTTTCAATATAATTTTCTTTTTTCCAGACTTTCATTCTCAGTAAATTATGTAGAGGGATACTTTTAAAAAATACAAAATTCTTAAAATTCTCATGTGTAGAGTGTTAAAGTCTAACTGAGTCTTTGAATAAATAATCCATCTATGTCATGACCTACAATTCAAAGCTTAAGCCTTTTGAACTTTTTTATCTTAACAGAACTAATCTTCAAAGGTTTCTGGAAATTTTTTTCTAACACAATCATCTCTCAAAGCTAATATAAACTTCTCTTCCCTATTCAGAAAATCTAGAAATTTATCATGCACAGATTCATTTTATCTTTCTTCTTCCTTATCCATAATTTTTCGTGGCTTAACGATCATTCTTACCCTCGCTTAGAGCACAGTAATTAAATTTCATAGTTCTACACCAGAACTATTTAATTAACTCAAAACTTAACGTTTATTAAAGATATAATCATAAATTAGTAGAAAACTGGAAAATTGAATGTAAAAGCTTCTCATTAGTTTAATTAGTCCCAGTGTGGTTTTTTGGTACATTTCATATGATATTCTATGAAAATTGGGGAAGTGGTTGAACATTTTATTACCCTTAAATGTTTCTTTCTCTTCCTCGTTTATATTCCAACTGAATAGTAGAAATTTTAGAAATTTGAATTAATTTTAATTTTAATCGTTCTGAAATATTCCTTTTATAGCTGAATAAGAAGTTTTACATAAACACGAAACAACAAAAATAAAGGCGCAAGCTCTTACAAGTATTCAGAGGTCATTTGATCCTTATGAAAGAATGTTTTGTATGCTACTTTAGAGAACTTTAAAGGATATGTTAAATGCAGGATGACATTGGTTTAATTTTAGTTAGTAGATAGTTTGCTTAAGGGAATTTAATATAAATCTTTTTCTATTGTAAATGCATTCTTGTTGACTGTCAACTTTGAGAATTTTGTGTTGAAAAGTGAACATATTCTACGATAAAGAAAAGTAAATTAACTTTTCAACTAGTTCAAAAAGTAGGTGGAAAACATCCTTTTGTTAAGTTTGGAAAAGTTTTCAATTACATGTAAATGTAAATTTGTTCATAGAAAACTGAAAGAATTTCATTAATATGGAAATAAAAATGTGTTAGAATTATCAAAACATTTCCGAAATTATTAAATGAAATTGAATTTTGAAAATTTTGTCATAAAGCAGGGAATTTACTTAGTTATAGAAAAGAAAATAGTACACAAGTCCATTCAAAACTCTTCCCAAATAAGCTCAAAAAGCGTAAGGCGAAAAAAAAATAGAACTCTGAAAAATCGTCTAGCTTTAAATTTCTATAATTGTGGTTCTCCAGAAAAGATATGTAAAACTTCAATGAAAAACCATCAAACCAAGCAATTCATTTTTATAGGAAAAAAAAATAGGTTCTTCGAATTGTCGTCATATTTTAAAATAGATATATTGATGATATGTTAACAAACCGGGTATTTACCACCCAGTAATTTTAGCTATTACAAAAAATTACAAGAAAACGGAAATACTCTACTTAAGAAAGTTGAAAAGACTCAATGCTGATTACTGATGAATTAACAAACCAAATTTAATTTTAGACCTACGATTAAAACTAACAAAGCCTTCATTTACATCAAAGGTTAAAAGAGTTTATTATCTCGAAGTTATTGACTTAGAAAAAAGAAACTAAAATATTGCGCAAATATAAATAGGCAAGAGTAGACTGCATCGTGATACTCCGCTTTGGCAAAGGTTCAAACCTATTGCATTAAGTTTTTAGGCTTGAATATATTATTTCAAGAAACATCAAATACAAAACAAGAATACAATATGTTCTTTTCCAGTGACGTCTGAAGATTTTCCTTTACGTATTACAAAAGTGTCAGTGAAACTCCAATCTTCCCACTTTTGAAATCAGGTTTATTCGAACTAACAAGCAATGTGAATGATTTCTTATCAGAACTAGGGTATCGATTACAATCAGTTAATCACTACCTCCTTTATTTAACCCTCTAATAAAAATGTTTATACTCTAATATCCCTTCCTTTTTCAGATTTGGTTTTATCTTACAGAGACTTTTCCAATAGGGGCGATGCATTTTTGCTTATTAATATCTCTCGATAGAATAAAATTTATGTCAATATCAAAAAAGCATTTGAAAGATAAGCCTTTGTAATTTTATTTTGAATCAAAGGGTGCCTCAATAATGACTGCAAATGATTCGAACTTAGTATGAAAATTCTCGCTCGGTGGTAGCTTGTTTACGTGGACTGGTCCCAATTTTCAATCACCATAAGCGTTCAACTAGGCGCACCATTGAACATTTTGAGTCAGTGTAAACACTACATAATGTTTTCGTACCATTAAGATGAAGAAACGTTCAAAATTCGGAAAGAATTGCGGCTATACAGCGCTCAGTTGAATTTAACCCAAACCAATCAATCTCTAGGCGTTTTCAAGAATTCAACATCACTATAGCAAATTGAAAAAGATCCGAATTATCATCGCAAAACCTTCTTAACCGACGCATTTCTGGATCAATGACTTCATCAACAAGCAAAACTTTCAACTTTCGTTTGCAGGCATCATTGGCCCACATCTTTTCTTGAAAGACCGTGGTAACACGGTTACGAGAGCTTGATAAAATGTTATTTTCATTTAAATTAATTGAGCTGATTGATTATCAGGTGTAATTCGAAGATCTTTTTAGCTACAACTCTTTAGCAAAATCTGTTTTAGTTTGATAAATAACAATTTTTTTGAAAAGGAACTCAAATTTTCCTTAATTATCTTATTGCGTATTACCACAGAGTGTAGAGCAAATTTTGTCATTTTTGTAATCTTAAACTTTTGTTCTGAATGTTTATAATACAAACAGTACCACTTTTCTATAGTTTCAAAGCTAATCCTGGTATTATATATCCTCGTATATTATACTCCTGCTTTTATATTTGTGCAACTTATAGTTTTATCTTCATGTTTCCTTTGCTCTCTGTTTTGTGCCAGCAATATTTTATTTTTTTAATACTCTAAAATAGACATTAAAATTTATCGAAGAAAAAAACTACTTTAATCTTCATTCTCATTAGCGTCCAAATTTTTCTTGAAAGGCTAAGATAATAATATTTTTGTTTAAGCTCTGAGATATTTACAAAGAAAGGACGATATTTTCAAACTCTTTATGCGAATGATAAAATTTCGTTTATAAAGTTTAAAGCGTGCGCGAGTGCACTTGTTTTTATAACACTATCCTTGATCAAATGCTACAAAATATTCAAATGTATTTCAATTGTACTTTCAATTCTAATTGACAATATATCAATAAAAATTTTAAAAACTAATTCTTGAGAAACATATGTTAGTACTACGAAAATCAATGGCAATTCTGATGGTAAAAGAGAAATTCATTTCTTCTTATTAAAAGATAATAAACCAAAATCAGTTGAAACCATTATTCAAAACTACTTAAGGTAAAGTTTCATAATTCAGTTCACATTGTGCTGATGTACAAGAGTGTCCTAATTTATCATATGAAATTTCAAGAAATATGACCAAAAGAACCTTCCATAATGCAACCAACTGAAAGGACCTCAATCATTTTCATATAGAACAAAACAAAATCTGGCCTTACAAATTTTCCTTACGTAAAGCTTCCATCTAAAGGAAAAACTTTTGATGAATTCATTGGTCTTGAAATTGCGTTATTTTCAAAGTCGTACAATAAACTGAACTCATCTAAATAGAATTTCCTGAAGAATTGCCGTAAGAACTAGGATAATGTTAGAAATTTGCAAAACAATTTTACTTGGTTGAGTTTCGTTCTTATCTCTAGCATAGAGATTTTTTTTCTCCCTTTCCAGAATGAGGCTATTCTTGATCATAGACATTATCTTTTCATGATTTGAACAAATGAAATCTAAAGCCATTTTACTTGAGTAAATTCAATAACGTGATATTTCTAAATGACTATTCCTCACGAAAATTTGTGATTTTCTTAGAGCAAAAATTTTTATTATTCTTGTAATTTACATAACAGAAGGAGGGACCATAGAGGTCTGCATGAAGTCTTTTCCTTTTCACATAACAAAAAATCGTGAAAACTGGTGAAATTAAAACAAATTATAAAAATAAATAACTTTTGTTTTATAATAAAACGAAGAATACAGAAAGGAGAGAATTTTTTCAGTTGATTACTTAAAATTGCAGTATAAGGACCAAATTACTAGAAATTTTAAAAATTATAATTAAAAATTCAGATTCTATCAAAATAATTAATGTTAAAAAAAATTATTAGTACTACTACTTCAATTCAAATTTGCTACCAACTTACTATCTTAAAAACAAAATATAATTCTTTTTAGCCGTTTTTCTATTTAGCTACAAACTCTAAATCCTTCATCATTGAATTCAAGTTTTTAGACCAGATATTTTTTTATTCCAAGTGTCTAAAATGTATCCACTATTAAGATTTACTTCTAGTTTACTTCTTTTGACTTCAATTATTTACTGAAGTTTCTATCCTCAATCCCTATATCTGCAATACAAATGTTCAAAACAAATCTTTCTATATTTTGCAATAAATTGTATAAGTCTTTTTACTAAAACTCACTTTAAAAATTTAAAAGTGCTATATATAGAGTCTTTCAAAAGTTACGCCTAAATGTTGTTTTAAAATGAAATAT
>JXPE01083347.1:2534-13032 GCA_001015215.1 Holcocephala fusca
TCAAATCATTCAAATAAAAACAAATTTTGTTTTTTTTTCTGTCATTTTCATTTCATTTGTTTTTTGTTTTGATGAAAATATTTAAATTGAAATCTTCATAGTTTACCATAATTTTGAGTATAATGGAACTAAGTAGATCGGTGTACACCTCTTGTGACTTCAAGAAAGAAAAGCAATGCGAGCAGGCTCTTTTGGATGTTGAGGAACATTTAAAAAGTTTCCACGACCAAATCACTCATGAAGTAAATATCCAGCGTGATTTGGTTGATAAAATGTGGGGTGAAATTCAAAAACTGTTAATTCTGAAAAAGTAAGATATTTTCTTAGAAAAAACCATCGAAGGTAAACCTTTTTTTTTTAAGATCATTGCCTTGCATCTCAACGTACCCTAAAGGAATAAGTGATAGAGCCGAAGGGGAGATGTTAAGTGAAATTCACACCTATATTAAAAAAATCAACAAATCTAAGTACTACAAACTTATCACAGTTAATCAAGTCTTACAAATGATTAATTTTTTAATAATTCAGT
Organism: Holcocephala fusca; assembly: GCA_001015215.1. Classification (NCBI taxonomy): domain Eukaryota; kingdom Metazoa; phylum Arthropoda; class Insecta; order Diptera; family Asilidae; genus Holcocephala; species Holcocephala fusca. Next base: position 3,064 of record JXPE01083347.1, read on the forward strand.
AGTTTCATATCGTGTGGACTTCGGCGCCTTGGAACCCTAATTGAATTATTTAATGAATCAACAAAAAAATTGGATTACCATACAGAGAGCCCTTTTATCAATGGAAATGAGCACCGAAAGCCAATTTATTATTATATTGAAACAGTGTACGACATTTATTCATCCTTTAGGAAATTTTTGACTTCACTGCTGTGTGGGGCGAATCTTATTTCTTCAACAGAACTACTTCCGGTTGAGGCCTACAAGAAGCTACTGCAGCCATCCGATGAGCTTGATGAATTTTTGAATTTCTTTCTTTGTATATGTGAACGTGGAAGATCGTCTAAAAAATAAATTTTTTTAATCAACTTCCTTTGGAAGCAGAAGCTAACGATTTCTCCATACTACAGGCTAATGGCACTCATTTTAATTTTATCCAAATTCTTTAAAAAGTTCATCAATACCTAATTTTTGAAGTATCTTGAAACTAAGCTTAACAGCGGGTAGCAGTATAGATTCTGTGCTGGTTAATATGTAGAAGATTTATCAACGTTTCTTATAGAACGTTGAAATCACTGGTTAAAAAATTTTAATTGGCATTCACATTTTGCCATTTTTATCAAATCACACTACTTGCATCAGCCTTGATGGTACAATTTTACACCTCAATACTATTAACGGTGATCTTCTTCAATATTTCAGCCCTTCTAATTCTACATTTCCAAAAGGACAGGGCACACTACGTTCTTTACTTTTGATAAAGTCCAATCTAAGCCCACAAATTTATTCATGATAACTCTATTTCTTTAAATCTAGAGTATCGTCTCACTCATCTGTAAATACTACCAAAATTACCAATTTAAAACTCTGCAGGACTATCTCTTTTCGTAGTACAAGAGGGTCAGTTCGTACTCACTCTTACATTCTTCATGTTAAGTTTGATCGTATTTTTAAGCTTCACAAATTGTTTTCAACTCTTCCATTGTTATTCCCACCAACTATAGGCCGAAGGTATCCAGGCAGAACATTCATCTATATATCTTGAATTGAACTGTCCTATGTACCGCAGAGCAACTCCTGAGTCTTGGTTTAATTATATATGTATATAAAAAAAACCTTGTTGAAATTCATATAAATTCAGTCAGCCTGAAGATCTTTGTTAAACCCTGTCTAAGAAATTAGTTAAACTTAACTTGTCAGGAAGAACACCATGTTGATTCTGGAAAGACTACATTTACAGAAAAAAGATAAATTGGAATAAAAAGCTGATTTGAACAACTTACAAATGCAGAATAGTATAGCAATAAATCGATAATCACTAATATTTAAAATATAATCAATATTTTTCTGAAATTTAAGAATATTTTTTGGTTATATTTCCACAGTAATACTAATCTAATTAAAAGGGATACATTTTTCGTATGTCTAATTGAACTTTAAAGCTCTTTAAAATATACACGTGTCATTTTGAAAAACTCCTTTTGCAAATAAAAAACTTGAAATTTTTTTTTCGGTAGCAGCTAACGAATGGCGGAATTTAAATTTAATCTTTTTCAAATTATGGAAGTAGTTCTTTTGAGATATATTCTCTACTACCTCTTATCCTAACTTTCAAGAAGAATACCAGATATTTAAGTACTTGCGTGCATGGCTTTTGTGTAAAATTGCTCTGGATAATTCCATAACAATGGCTTCAGATATATTATTTTTTGCTGTGCCCATGAAAAAATATCAATAAATGCAAATATTTTCAAAATTTTGAGAGTTAAGTAAAAACTTGCCAAATGAAAGTAAAGATTTAATGGAATTTAAATGTAATAAAAAAAGAAATATGCGAATAACTTTTAAGTCTTTTTTTTTTATAAAAATCGTTAAAATTTGAAATAAAAAAAATGTGAAAAATTCAGCAATATTTAAGTTTAAGGGCTCATAATTTATTTTAGAGGAGAGTCGGGAAGAAGCTTGATGACTTTTTGAAAATGGTAATGGGTTAATTATACAACTTACTTTATTTCGTAAAATATAAATCACATAAAAGGTCCGAGTAATTAATAAAAAAAAATCAAAACATACACAAAACCTCTCATCCTCATCACGGTGGTAGCCGGAATTGAGTCGCGAGGGTTTGATCAAATGACAAGGATCACGGCCAGAGGTGTTGCTAGTTGCAGAAAAGAACTTACAAACGGAAATAGAAGATCACTATTTTTTAGATTTTGTGCAGCAAAAAAGGAAACTTGGAGCAGAATGTCGAAATAAAAAAAAACCACCCTATACTAACGCTGATATGAGTCGGGTAAAAGCGAGCTGTAGTGAGGGAATAGTAAGGGTTTAGTTGGAAGCAAGAAAACGGTTCTAGGATATAGTTCTTAGAAGAATCTTATTTTTTCTCAGTTGTGCTATTAAAATTAAAAAATTAGTGCTAATAAGTGAAGAAATGGCGAACACAAATTTCTTTTGCACTGCTATGTCTTTTTCTATGAAGTCTTTTCGATTATCTTCAGCTTCTTCCATTATTAAAACTTTTTAAGCATTTTTAGATCTTACCATTTTAGATTACATTTACTAAGTAACTTACAGCCCCACATATGTATCTTCAGAAAAAAGAAGTTAAAATTAACATGGTGTAAAAATTTTTACCGCGTACAATGTTTAGGATAAATTTCGGATTGAATTCTCAAATACCACAAGCAAAGTATAGTAATTTTGATTATATTTGGATATTATTAAGAAAATTGTTAATTTTGTGTTATAATATTTTTTTTAAGTTTATATGGAAATTTTTTTCAAATTGAAATTCGCTGTTAAAAGAATCCACATAGTATCGTCACATTTGACACTCTTAATTCAGCGGGAAGGATACTCAATTTGATTTTGAGAATTGCGCCATTTCATTTTCCATCACCCATTCATGTTCTAAATATCGATCGAATCTAGGACTTTTAATTGAAGTTGCTCAGTAGTTACAGAAGTAAGAAAGCCCTGCCATTGAGGCTTTCGTGGAAAAAACCTGTTGTCTTAGAGTTAATTATGCAATTTTAGTGTAATCAGTGAATTAAGTATAGTTATTTGCTCTAATCATGCAGTTAACTTGAATATTTTTCATTTTACTTGAAAATGCTAGTTTCACTTTCCTTGGTGGTTGTTATATAACGCAAAAATCTTTGACAAAACAAAAAGTATGTATTCGAATGTTTTGCTTTTTTAAATAAATTTTACATGCTTAGATTTTGGATAGATTTATATTTTTGTAATGAACTTTTATATTAAGTTTATATAAAAAATGTTTGGTGAAGATTGCTTTGTTGTTTGTAATAATAAAAAGAACAGCATATGCGCGCTGGTGTTCGTATTCATGTGACGTTCAATGGACCCCTCAATTTTTTGAGCAGTAATTTTTAAGAAAATATATAATTCTAAATTAAACTAATTTTTAAATCTGTTTCATATACAAACGGCTTCTTCATAGTCATATAGTTAGAATCCTGAATCATGCATTTTTTTTAATTTTAATACAATAAGTATCCCAAAAAAGTATCACAGAAATAAAACACGGTATTTGTTTGGCTTTGCTCTCTACAAACGTGTAATTATATAAGAAATTTGTGATATTTTGCTCTTTTCAAAATATTCTAATTTCCAGGAGAAAGATTGCTTTAAAAAACATGTAGATGTGAGCCTAATGCATGGCTGTTTTACTATTCAAGTTAATGAAGTCGAACCTAAAGTTGAAGTCAAATAGTTATTAAAAACATTTTTTTTAAAAAGTTCAACAGTCGAAATAATTCAAAACTAATTTGATTAAATACGAAAAACTAAAAAACCTAATTTCGGATTAAAACAGATTTAAGTAATTTTGTGATTTGGAATCAGTCCTTGGTATGAACCAAACTAAAATTTAGAAAGACGGTAATGTTATTTTTTGTCGTTAATTACATCATAGGTGATGAAAAACGTAACCGGAATGAAAAGGAAAAGAAATCAAATACGTGAATAGAGAATTTTATCAGAGTAATTTAAATGTGATTAAGTGAATTAACTAAATTCAGTTAATTAGGTAATTGCATTAATCGGTAACTTGCACACCCACCGTAATATTCCTTGTTTTCAATCAAATATGATCTAAAGTTAAGTCGGTATGCTGTGTAAATATATCTGGATGTAATTTCTGTGTAAAAATGGATAGAAAAGCGATATTTAGAAGTCATTTCTATTTCCAATTCTTTTTATATTATACAAAGGCACTGATATAATTTTGTGCAGGTGCTTTATTTCGTAATAAACTCAAATAAATCCTTTTAAGTAGCGATGTAAATTTTATTTCATAATTTTCACATATTCTTTAAAATCTATGATTTCAATAATATTGCATTATCGGAGCTACGTATTTCTCAATTTCTTAAGAAAAATTGATTATTTGTGTAAATAAATTTGTATTAGTGTTTTTGGGATAAAAACTGCAAATGTTAAAATGTAGATTGTTAATCTAAAAGACCAGAAAAATATTTCAATATTCGTTAAATTTCTCAGAGCTTCTTGCCTAATATAAGAGAGATATACGTTTTAAAAATATTGAATGGCTATATACAGCCAAAGATAATAAAATTTTGATCAATTTAGTACTTAAATGAGTTAATTAAATAATGGATGGAGGAAGAAGTTCGGTAACAAATTTGACCAAAAATGAAACACATTTTTCATATATTTCAAGTGAACTTTATTAAGCCAAATATTTCAATATATTTCAGGCACTTTTCAAAAGAATTTGTTTAGGTATGATAGTGCTCAAACTCGTCCGTTAATTCATGCCCTAAATAATATATATGTATATGCCCCTACATATATCTATGGATTATTTGGAGAAAAACTATATTTTATTTTATAGAATGAAACTACTATGGTATCTCATTGGGAAAATGTTTAGTTATCGTAAAGCGCTCGAAAATTACAATACATTCATAAAAAACAACGAGCCCTCGTTTGTATAGAATTAACAGAGGAAATACTATACTTGAATGCTATTTAAAAATTGAATAACTCCTTTGGTTTGGGTTTGCTGATAGTGAAACAAATTATTTTATTTTTCTAGTTCTTAAATCCATTATTAAACAAAATATCGGATGATAGAGAAAAAGATCTTCTGAGTAGTAAGAGTAAAATTTGTGCAGTTTTATAAAAATAATTCAATTGTCCTTTCTACATGTTCGTTTAAAATTGGTTGATAGTCATATTTCAACTTTGTGTTTCGTTTTTTGTTTCTATTTCTTATGTCCATTTAAAATACTTAAAAAATCTAGCTAACGCCTCGAGCAACAAGCCCTTATAGCGTTACGAAGTTGTTATAGTTTTTTCTGATAGTTTGTGATAGTTTTGTTCTAATAGCAGTAAATTCTTAATTTGATGTCCTGTACGGAAATCGAATCTGTGGCCTTTGTGCGGATAGTCCAATAGTTACGCCACTGGGCTACTAGGTCGGACACATCAACTTAGTTATTCATCTCTCAAAATATGTATATCACACAATTTTTCAAAATATTAAAATTATTGTTTTTGTTGCTATTTAATGGCTTAAAAATATTATTTGCTTGTAAGTTCTTGCACATGCTGCATCAGTATATTTGGTAAATTTATTTACGTGTTCACAATAAATTTAAGGAACTACCCAAACTTTTCATATTTAATGCACTGTGCACTTTTTATTTAATATATTTTGTGTGTATCTTATATGCTATTAGTTAAAAGTCGCAAATGGATGTGAGCACTTAGCATCAAATACCTGTTTGTTGTAAACTGCACATATACTCATAACTAGCAGGAAATACTGCAGCGAAATGGCAAACACTGCGCAATTTTTACGACGACAAAGTTCCAGGGACTTACACTTTAAGGCCCAGAGAAGTCTAGACAGTTTAGAACTAAAGGTAGGTAATGAATATTTTATATCCAAATTCATTCTTTTATAATCTAAGCACAAACATCTACACAACATTGACACATTAAGTTTAAAAATTTCAATTCCAAAGTAAATCGTAAATTTTCTAAAATCTGGCGCAAATTTTCTATTTTTTATTTCCCAAATTGGAAATATTATTTTTTATAATTTACAAATTCACTTATAGTTTTTGCATAATCTACATTATAAATGCTTCGGGATAAGTCTTAAACTTTCTTAATTGTTTATTCATTAAAGTTTTTATTCTGCTCGCTTAAAATACCTTTGAACTTCATTGGAATATCAAAGAAAAGTGAAACTATAGATGGTTCATTTGGTTCAAGCAGTTACAACAATGTCTTAATTGCGAAGCATCCACAAAAGATATTCTACTTGTTATTCTCTCAAAATTTAATCTATTTACTATATTTAAAATTCAATTAAAAATACTGTAGAAAACACATTCAATATTTACATATTGGAAAATTAGAAAAGCAATATAACAATATCAGCTATGATATTTTTTCCTTAACCAAAAATTATTTAACATACTAAGCTCAAGCAACATTAATATTTTAGAAAACGAAGGGAACGTTAAAAAGATAACTTATATACCGGTCAGGAGCCACAAATTAAGAAGCTATTACTCAATTGGTGATACATTCAAATTGTAAAGAGAATAAATCGATAGCTTATTGATCTTTTTTAACAGTAATTACATTCTTTCTATTAAAAGATCTATGCAATTATTGAGCTAGTAGTAGTAGTAGTTTTTTTAGCCTAAGGAGATAAAATACATATATGTACCCGGTGCAAACAGCGAGCAACATAGTATGGAATTTTCGTCACCCGTAATGAATATTTCTAAGGCAAAATGACCACTAATATATCTCTAAGTTTGATACTTTACGTTAGGCTAACAATTTACCCTACTCCATTGAGATTCGTACTAGGCTTAGTCAAGGGTTATCTTTTTTGCTTGGAAATTGTCTCAAGCGTACCCCTAAGTCCATAATGTATAGTCCAACGACCCTTCTATTTTATATCCCGTGAGCGCGTTACACACGCGAACGGTCTTTCCACCAATCTAAACTTTACGAAGGAAGACCTGCTTTCGTTCTCTAGTGAGACGATTTAAGACATTTTCTTTATCATGAAAACTTCGCAGACATAGTTAATAGGCCAAGTTGAACTTTGCCAATTTGCTTCACCTTTTTTTTGTTTATTTTGTGGCGTGCCCCGCATATCTTATTCATATTAGTTGCCATAATTGCATTTGTACAATGACTATCATTTTCAGTTAAGTACTTCAGTGGCAGGAAAAGAAAAATGCTCTGCCAAATTTTTAAACAGGAAATGTCCTATCTGAGTTTTTTCTTTTTGCAAAACACTGACCGTGTATCGGACATTTATAGTGTTTTCTTTGCGTCATACTGTCAGCAAGAATACAAGTGTACTCTGACTTATTGACCATATATTTTACGACTAGAATTTCATACATAGTTCTATCTGCAGTGCACTGTACTACAGCACTACTACTGTACTACTCGTCTTAAATATTTCACCCTCAAAATGCTTTTAATCATCCATTCGATGTTTAATCAAAAAGAAATTTTGTTTTTAGTTTTTTCTGAATTTACTTCAACCAAATTAATTTTAAATTAAAAATACGACTAACAATTAAATTATAATTTTTTCATGAATACATCAATTATTTGTTTATACTTGAACTCTGGTCTCCGTATACTTTTTTAAAAACGTATCGAATTAAATTTTTCTGCGAATTTGAAGTAATAACGTTTGGAAGATTAACAATTCACAATTTGTTTGTCTAAAGTAAAATTCAATTTTAAAAATTACGAGTAATTATATTATTATAGATATATGGCATAATTTTAAGGTAAGTGAATTTTTAACTAGACTTAAAAAAGGGAACGTTTCCAATTTTAATAAACATTACACTGCATGGTATCTTATAAAACATGAAAACATATTACAAAATTATAGCTAATTAACAATTTTAGTCATTAGTAGAATTTGTTAAGAAATTTATAATTATACATTTTTAAGGAATTAAGAGGGCGTCTAGTTCGAGCAGAAAATGGTTCCAATATTCCTCTATATGGAGCAACGAATCAAGCTTTTATATCAGATGTTTCTCCTGAAAATAAAGAAGGTAAAGTGCATTTGGGATTGTCTAAAATTCCACAAGATCCCGCAGAGGACATAGTTCAGGAAGATAAACCGGAAGATGAACGGGAAAGTTGGGATAGTAAGGTTATGTTCTTGTTGGCAACAATAGGGTAAAAAAACATAGTTAATTTAAAGCAGAAATCTACGAAACAAATGAAAATTGCTTTTAATAAAATTTTAGATATGCCGTAGGATTAGGAAATGTTTGGCGTTTTCCATATTTAGCTCAAAAAAATGGAGGTGGAGCATTCTTGGTACCGTACTTTATAATGCTCATAATACAAGGGATACCTATATTTTATTTAGAATTAGCTATTGGACAACGTCTGCGAAAAGGTGCCATTGGAGTATGGAGTCAGGTAAAAGATTCAAATAAAAGCACATATTAAAAGCAGCCTATCAGGATATTTGTAGGTTTCACCATACGTGGGCGGGATTGGAATTTCCTCGGCTGTTGTTAGCTATATCGTAGCATTGTACTATAACACGATAATAGCCTGGTGTATGATATACTTTTTGCATAGTTTCGAGTCTCCATTGCCTTGGGCGGAGTGCCCGACACGCCTTTATAAAAATATGACTTATGAGTATGAACCAGAATGTATGGTTTCTTCACCAACACAATATTACTGGTATCGCACTACACTAATGTGCTCATCTAATGTAAATGAGCCACAAGAATTCAATTACAAAATGGCCTTAGCATTAATTGCTTCATGGTTCTTAGTTTATATTTGTATGGTGCAGGGAATAACGTCCTCAGGGAAAATTGTGTATATGACGGCGATTTTTCCCTATGTAGTGTTAATTATTTTCTTTTTCCGAGGAATAACTTTAAAAGGTAAATTTCCATCTTTATTAAACTTATTTTGATTTCTAGCAAAATTTTGTTAATTTATAAAAATGTAGGTGCATCTGACGGGGTTTTATATCTTTTTACACCTCGATGGGAAACTCTTCTTGAACCTGTCGTTTGGTTAGAAGCTGGAACCCAGATATTTTTCTCGTTAGGATTGGCATTCGGCGGCTTAATAGCGTTTAGGTATGTATTAAGAAAAAAAAATATAGATGTATATATATATATATTTAAACACAAATATAACACAGTATTATAACTTGAAGTAAAATATTTCCCGATTACTTTCTAGTTCATATAATCCAGCAAATAATAATTGCTATCGAGACGCTATATTAGTTTCACTTACAAACTGTGGGACCTCAATGTTTGCTGGAGTTGTAGTTTTCTCTGTTATCGGATTTAAGGCCCATGCCACTTATGATAGATGCATTGATGATAGACAAAAGCTAAACAGAACTACTGATCTACCAGAATGCGATCTACAAAAGGAACTTGCAAATGTAACTAAACTAAAGGAATAACTTTGCTAAAAAAAACAATATAATTTTCTTGTAGAGTGCATCAGGAACAGGATTGGCATTTATAATATTTACAGAAGCAATTAATCAATTTCCTGGAGCTCAATTTTGGGCAATATTGTTTTTTCTAATGCTTTTTACACTTGGCATTGATTCTCAGTTCGGAACTCTTGAAGGGGTTGTAACATCTTTGGTTGATCTGAAACTATTTCCAAATCTCTCCAAAGAATATATTGTTGGGGTAAGTGATAACATTTTACTTTTATTAAATTATTCTTTAGCACTGAGAATTTATTTACCTAGATACTGTGTTTTTCATGTTGTACACTTTCAATGTGTTTCGCACATGGTTCTGGGAGTTATATATTTCAGCTAATGGACAGTTTTGCAGGCAATTTTCCACTTCTTATTATAGCGCTCTTTGAATGCCTCTCAGTTAGCTACATATATGGAGTAAGAAGGTAATTTACATTTAAAAATAGCTTGTT
>JXPE01083738.1:0-10204 GCA_001015215.1 Holcocephala fusca
AATTATTCTTCACAGATCATATATTAGATATAATAGTTGAAGAAACTAATAAATATGCTGCGCAATGCATAAACTACTCTTCATGTAATATCCGACATCAACTGGACTGGAGATCTGTAACTAGGGAAGAAATTAACTCATTTATTGGAATTTTGCTTATAATGGGTGTAATTTAAGTGCCAGAAATAAAATTATATTGGTCTAAAAAGGACATGTATACGAACGCCCGCATAAAAAAAACTATGAAACGTGACCGTTTTTTATCTATCCTTAAATATTCACATTTTTTTAACAATGCCACAGCTTGAACTCAGGATCGATTGAACAAAATTAGAAATATTGTAGGAGCAATTATTATTCCTGGCAAAAATATCATTATCGATGAAATTATGGTTCCATGGAGAGGACGTCTAGGTTTTCGTCACTACATCTCAGGTAAGTGATATAAGTATGGCATAAAATTATACAAATTTTGTTTGGCTGAAGGTTACACATATAATATCGAAATTTATGCCGGGAAAAATGAAACGATCATTGAAAAATCACATTCTCATGATGTCGTGATGAGACAATTAAATGGCTTATTATTTAAGGGCCACATACTATTTACTGATAGTTGTTATACAAGTGTCCCTTTGGGAGAAGAACTTTTAGAGAAAAATACATTTATTTGTGATAAAAAATGTCTACCACCGCAGGCGAAACAAAAACAAAAACGTGGTAGAATTAAGAGTTTTGAAAACCGTAGGGGTGTAAAATATCTTAAATGGACTGACAAAAGACCAATTAGCATATTAACTACCTCAAAGAATCACCGATGTAAATTTTTGCAAGGACCAAATGGCAAAGTAAAGCCAGATGCTGTGTTTGATTATAATATTGCAAAAAAAGGCGTTGATTTATCGAACTAAATATCAGGGTATTACACTTGTTTACGAAAAACCATTAAATGGTACCGAAAAGTAGTAATACAATTAATATGCGGAACTTTCGTCGTGAATGCATGGTATATTCATAAAAGATGGGGCACTAAAAATATGAATATGTTACAATTTAGGGAAGTTATTATTGATCACCTTTTAGCCAATGAAGCAATTGCAAATGAAAATCAAATACCGTCACATAAACATATTCTTCAATTATATGAGAGATCTACAAGAGTCTCGTAAACGATGCAAGGAATGCTATAAAAAATTTCTCAGAAAAGGGACAGAAATTATGACACTAACAAAACTACAAGAGTTAAGACGTATTGTGGGCATTGCAAGGATTAGTCAGCACTTTGCTTGAAATGCTTTAAGAAATTACACAAAAACCAATAAATAATGAAGTTATAAGTAAAATAAAGTTGAATTATTATGTTAATTTTATAGAATTTGAGTTATGTTTATAAAACGTTATTAATTATAATTGTTATTAAAAATAGATGTTTTTAATTAATACACGTTAAATGTTCATTATTTTGATTTTCAGCAATATGAAAATTATTTCTACTTACTTAAAGATCTAAATATTTTGTGTTACGTACTGTCTAATAGCATAATCAAATGAGGACCACTGGTGGTACGCGCCGCCCGATGAGGCAGTCTAGTGCGGGCCACCAGTGGTCCGCGCCGACGTGAACGTGTTAAACAACTCGATCTATGGCAAGATTTTTTTTTAATTTCCCATATCATTTTTTTCGTGGGAGGCTATCATACTGCGAACTCATTACATTTAATGCGCGTAATATGCAATCCTTTTTAATTTAAGTTTTTTTTACAATAAAAACAGTTTAGACTTAAAATAGCATTTTAATTACTTTGGAAAAATTAAAGTAGGTCTTATAAATTAATCAATTCCAAACTGTAGTGCTTTTTAATATACTTCTGTGGGTCTTAAACGTAAAAATAAATAAAAATGAATCCAAAATGCTAAGAAAAATAACACTTACTTAAGTTTCTTTTAGAACTATTGAATCCTTTTCCTGGTTACTTAAAATAAATTCAAAAGTGAATACCACGATTATTTCCTGACCTCTGCTGCTTTTTCCATCCTAAAAATTAATAAACAAGATTTTTTTATTTTGAATGAGAATGAGACAGTCTACCATTATTCACTTATTTCCATAAATACTTAACAACAAATAGTCACTAAAGAATTTGCAGCAAGGGTGGGCTGCCAAATTTTGAACCGGATCGGCATTATTTTTAAACTAGTCACGAAAATCATTAACATCTACTTGAAATTTTAAAATTTCACATAATATTCTAACCATTTTTTCACCTTCTAGCCATGGTCACATAATTTTATCTAATGACCAGGTAAATGGATCTAAAATCGGTGTGATATGCATATTTTGAATAAAGATACCATTAAAATGGCTTATTTGTTGGTTTTAGGGGTAATTTAACAAGCGGCTCGCTGGGTTTCAAAAATTTTAACAATTAGCTCGCGCGAGCCGGACCAAGCCAGCTCCAGCCCACCCCTGGTTTGTAATTATGTTAGAAATTTACAGAAAATACAAGAATTTAATGTGAACAAATTGATTCGGATTTTATAAATTAAGTAAAATTATGTAAAAAAAAAAACTGAAACATTCTAGATGCTGCTCAAATTCTAAATTCCAAGAGTCAATTAGCAAACAAAAAAATATAAATTTCAAGATTTTAAACATTTTCATAGCATGCCAATTGTCTTACATTTTTAAGTTTGAAGTAAATCGACTGAAAATTTAACCAGTAACGCTTCATTGTTCGAACTCTTTTAAAATGTGTCCAGCTACTTCTGAAATTTATTCAGTTAGTCCTTTTATCTAAAATTACATAATTCCTGTTAGTTTTCTATGTAACATTATTAAAAACTTTCAAAAATAATTTTACCATCTAATTTCCAATTTCATTAAAATTAGCAAATCAGAAACTTTTCAGATTTGAGTCTTCAACATTTTCCGTGACTACAATTTTAGCTTTTTAGGCTTTCCTCTTAGTTGTAGGATTGTAATTTGTGTTATTAATTTATGAAATCCATGAAGCATCACCACAATTTCTACATTTTGATATTATTCTTCATATTTGCGTTTACTTTCATCAAACTCCAGAAGAATTCATTTCTCAATTTTCAAATTAAAAATTTTCAAATACATTCTCAAAATTAAGGAAAATTCACTGTCTACACATTTCTAAACTTTTTTTTCGTTCTCATGAAGAAATTACATAGGACTTAAAATGTTTTCCTGTAACATTAGGGGAATTGTGCTTAGATTTATTAAATTTTGAATATTTTCTTGCTTTTTAGATGATGACAAAATTTTATCAAAATCGGAAAACTATTAACGTAATTCGAACTGTGGCTCAACTGGGACGGCTAATCAGCTGACTATGAATATTGTGTTACTCTCTTTATTCGCATGCTTAATTACTTTTTAGAAATTGTACTCTTTTTACTCAAAGAAATTTAAAGTTAAGAAAAATTCCTTCTAGTTCTGCTTTGAAAATTGCTGTGTTTCCTCTCTTTGTTCGCCCGTTAAAATTAATCGAGATTCAAACTAGCAATTAATAAATCGATTTATTTCATTTTCGATATTTGTAACTTTTTATCACGGCCCTATACGTGCAAGAAGAAAATCAAATGTCATCAGTGACAACTTGCAGTTTTCAATTCTTTAATTGGAGTTTTTTTGGTTAGTTGCTACTTCTGCTGGTTTTCTTTTTAAATTATTATAAAATGTTTACTGGAAATAATGGATTTTTGTCGCCTTTGTGGCACAATGGACCTACTCCTGGAGCACTTTACAATTTTCCCGGAAATCAGGGAAGTAATACAACTGACTTTGATACACAAGGCATTTATGGATCACAAAGATCTTCGTAGGTTTAAAATAAATTTGAAAAATTTAGAGAAATAATAAATCAGTGTTATAGGCAACCAATAACAACAGGAACCTCTGTAGTGGGAATAAAATTTGATAGCGGTGTTATGATTGCCGCCGACAACTTAGTATCGTATGGATCCTTAGCACGATACCAGGACGTTCAGCGTGTTTTCCAAATTAACAAAAGAACAGTCATTGGAGTTGGTGGAGATTTCGCAGATTTTCAATGCATTAAAAGATATATAGATCAAAAGATTGTGGAAGATATTTGCTATGATGACAACATCGATATGAAACCAAAATCCTTGTACAATTGGTTAACTCGAATTTTATATAACAAACGTAGTAAATTTGAGCCTCTATGGATTGATATGGTTGTTGGTGGTTTAGAAGATGGGGTTCCATTCTTAGGTCATGTAGATTTAAGAGGAAGATCGTATACCGATGATGTCATAGCTACTGGCTTTGGCAAGCATTTAGCTTTACCTTTGTTGCGTGAACACATTGAAGCTAAAGGAAGTGTTTCTCAACAAGAAGCTTCACAATTGGTAAGAATAATCTAGTAAAATTCAAAAAATACTCTAATGTTATGTGATAATAAATTTTAGATAAGGAAATGCATGGAAGTACTTTTCTACAGGGATTGTCGTGCTCTCTCAAAATATAGCGTTGTTGTATGCACAAAGGATGGATCTGTAGTACAGGGCCCAGTCGATGTTGGTCAAAATTGGGAACTTGCAACAATGATTGATGGTTATTAATCTTTTGTAATGACTATTTTGATAAATTACTATAAATAAGGAGTTCATTGTTTTAATAATCCAAACGTTCACTTTATTTTTCGTAGAGGGGATCCGCTCGGATCTTTAACACCTAGGCCATCCGTGCGGGCCCATTGTGTCCCTCCTTGAATGCATTAAGCGTTCACTTAGCCTTCATAAGAGATTTTGTTTTTTTCAGATTCGTTAATAGATCATTCTGAACTCTCGTTGTTTTTACAATTTATTTTTATCTATTAATCTCCAGAATTGATTATGCAAAGTTTGAGCTGATTTTTTTTTTTTTTGCTAGATAAAATCTTAAACAAAAAATTTTATATTAAAAATTAATTTAATGTATGTTAAGATATAAGATTTTTTTTCACAATGTAAATGTATAGCAAAAATTCATTTTCAAAGAAATCAACGATAAG
Source organism: Holcocephala fusca (assembly GCA_001015215.1). Lineage (NCBI taxonomy): Eukaryota > Metazoa > Arthropoda > Insecta > Diptera > Asilidae > Holcocephala > Holcocephala fusca. The sequence continues at coordinate 5,046 of JXPE01083738.1, forward strand.
ACTTTACATTTGTTTTTAATATTTCTATTGAATCAAGTAAAATATGCTACGAATTTTTCTTTTCGTAATGTTAAATTAGAATAGAAAGAACTGTTAATTGCACAAAATTAGCCTCTTTTGGCTCTCTATTAAATTGTAATTTGCATGTTCCTCATTTGATATCTTCAATAAATCCGTTAAAAATTTATTAATTTGATCAAAGAATCTCTCCGGGTCATTACCTCATTATTTTATTGTAATTTTGTGCAACCATTGAACCATTAACGCCCAAAAGACTCTCCTCATTTGTATTTCTTCGTTTTTAGATCACAATCGGCTTGACTCTTATGGTTTGTTTTCTGAATTTTCAACCTCCTTCAGAATTACATGTCAATTAAATTATACCTTCATAATTAAGCTTGGATATTTTCTTCCTTCTGTATAGTTTTTTCTTTTTTCAATTTTTATTAATCTTTAAAAAAGAATCTTACTAGAATTAGATGCATTCTACAACACAAGAACTAAAGAAACAAAAATTATTAATTGAAAATTATACACTAATATATATTTCACTCCTTTCAATTAAGTCATTGCTTCTAATTTCGCAGGCTTTCAGTTAAATAAGAAAATACAAGGAAAAATAAGATGCCACTCATAAATTTACAAAGAAAAATTGAAAAAATATTTAAGTAATATAAAAAACTAGAAGACCAATGGAGCAAAGAACATGCAAAACTACATTCGCATTCGAACATTTCTAAAGTCCTGAAATTGATCGATTCATTGTGGAGATTTTATTCATAAAGGCTAGAGAAATCCTAGGAAACTTGTATGATAATGCAGAATTTCTATTTTTGGGATTAGAAAAAAAAAATTTGCCAGAAATGTGAAATTAAAAGTCTGATATTAAAAATTTCTATGAAAACATTTCAATCAATTAATTACTAAGCAGGGCATATCTAAAATACATCACTGTGTATTGAGCCCAGACAATTTAACTACCAAGCTATTGGTGCAATTCAATACCTTTGTAAAAAGATCATCCCAATTTTTGTTGAATGAATGACGTTATAATGATCTATCTGACAATTTCTTCTTCCAATTTCATTAGCATAAAATAGCGTTAACTGCAAAAAACTTCAAAAATTAATTATCAAAATTTACCTTATAACTTTGGTTTCAATTTTTGTGGAAAAAAAACTCACATAAATAATTTCAAATTGATCATCTCAAAACAGTGATGTACGGAACGGCATCTGTTTCCAATCTTATCACTCTACTTGATTTGTTTTGTAGACAAATTTAAACAATACTCCTTAGTGGCATCTAATTCCAACCTTATCACTCTACTTGATTTTTTTTGTAGACAAATTTAAACAATACTCCTTAGTGGCGAAAAAGTTAAGGAAGATTTCTATGTTAGCTGACTTAGTTAGTTCCTAGCAAAAACATATTGCTTCATAAATGTTATAGATACTCAAACCAAAATACAATCACTGCTCAAATTACCAGATATTGATCTTCAGAAGTGGTACTCACACAACACACTGTTGTAAGAACAAATATTTTAAAAGTAGAAAGAAAAAACAATTAAATTTAAACGATTGCCTTATTTGTGAACCCACACGAGAATTTAAGATCGCGAAATGAAAAATACTTTGGTTTGGTGAACTTCACCATTGTGTACCTAAGTCTTTTTTCCTGGTTCCTTAGCATCTTTGTCTCGATGGAAAAGCTTTTCATAAAATTTATATTTCTTGACTCATTTGCTACAGAAAGAGATTTCTGTTAATTCTTAGTTTACGGATCTAATGATTTTAAGCTCAATGTAGCATCAGTTAAACCAGTTAGAACCATGCCTTGTTAAGAACTATGTTCGTGTCTTGTTCAATTAAATAACAGATCTTTGTTATGAACAGAATATCAAGAATGTAAGAATTTAATTTACATATAATGTTACCTTGCGCTATGTTAAAACAAGGAACAGTAGTAGAATTTGTTAAGTGGTACAGAATATCCATTTAAAGCATCCGAGTCTTGTCCACAACTGAAGAAAAATCTCGGACATCTACTCGAAAACAACGAAAATCAAGATTGGCTGTAACTTACACTGTTCAACAAACCATTTTTAAATATTATTTCTAAACGTAGTAATTTTTAGAAAAAAAAAAACAAAGAATTTTTCAATATACAGTGGTGTTAGGAAGTAAATTAACAAGGAAAAATATAAAGCAAAGGTATAATTTGGTTGAAACGATGCATTTATTTCAAAATATAGTTCAACTTTTTCTATTCGTTTAATTTAGAAACTTCTTTTAAAAAATAAACCAACCAAGTAAAAAGATTAATATATAATATAAGAAATTACCTTTGTCGGAAGTTGTTAACTTACAAGATTCTATTCTGATTTTGAACAAAAAATTGTATTTAGTATTTGGTTTGATATCCTTTTGCTCTGATGACTTCTTCCGAACAATTTCGTATACTTACAAGTTTTCTTAAGACTGCTAACTAGATCGATTGAGACTATTCCACCTTTAGTGATACTTAGTTTTAATATTCATCCGTCAACTCTTCTCAATCTTTCTATTAAGGTAAATCCATAGGTTTTTTATAAGATTTATGTCAAGGCCTTTAAAAGGCCATTATAGTACTTCAATGCTTTCCTCTAAAGATATTTCTTTGCTACTCTGGAGGTATGTTTAGAATCGTTATCATGTTGACAGACAAATAATCCTTTTATACCCAATTTTCGAGTAGAAGTTACTAAGCTTTTCTGAGAATTTGTAAGTAACCATTGCGCGTAAGTTTACTTTCGCTGAAATGAACTTTCAGTTATCCAAATATTCTTATGACATATTTTTATAATTATTAGCAAAAAAGAGGTGTTTTGCAGCATTTTATTTAGAAATTGATGGACGTTTCCGTAAAATTTTACTTATAGATCTCTTTTCATGTATCCGCATTTTGATCTGAGTTATCTATAAGAATAAATCTAGGTTTTCTTTTAATTGTCTTGTAATTATCCACAAATTTTTTTAGTTTCCCAAATGATATTCCTGTCCTGACACAGAGAAGTTTTCCTCTTCTTCACAGAACGTTTTGAATTTTTAACATTTCCTCTTGTCTAAAGCAAAATATTTTATTTGTCCAGTTTTCTTTGATCGTTCGAATTAATTTTTTTTATAAATTATAATGAACAATGTTGTTTATCTAAAGTAAAAATAAAGAGCATAATAAATCAAACTTTTTAGAATAAAAAAAAAAGAAAAAAACAATTAGTTATTTTGTCAGAATTATTTCTTATTAATACATTCAACCAATACTAGCATAGATTTTTTTATATCGTTTTTCGAAATCGCCTTAATGACCCACGTCTTCTTGAACTGCAGTAACACCATCATAAAATCATCATATTCCTTTCATGACCAATTTGAATTTTGAGAATAGAAAATAGTCACACGGAGATAAATCAGACTAATATGAAGAACTTACATCACATAGACTTGTTTTTTTCGATAAAAATTGATGAATATCTACAGTCCTGTGAAATGATGCATCTGTCGTGCAACAAAACTCAACTTCTTGGCCTCACTTAAAAGAATCTCTTCCACAAACACTACGTAACATCCAATGATATGTTGACCTCTTGAAACGAATTTCCGAAGTATACAGACGTAAGCACAAATCAAAACAATTTTCGTGGTTTCTGAAAAAGCCTTTAATTTTTTATTTAGGAGAGCCTGGAGACTTCCACATAGCCCTTTAGGGTATCGTTTAATGGATGTACTTGAAGCAGCAAATTTCATCAATTGTCACAATCAATTTTAGGGACGTGCATATTTTTATGCCAAGGTAACAAAAAGTACTATTAATTTACGTACTTTAACTTGAGAATCCATTCATAAGTTTTAATGTCGTTGATCTCGTTTTATAGAGAAAATGAACAGATTTCAGACCATATATTGTTTGAATATGTGGCGTTAATAGTTTTCTTTAAATATAAAAGGCTAAATTTTTTTTAAGACATACTGTGTAATGCTACATTAGCAAAACCAGTCAATTTCCTTGCTTAAGATATTTTAATTAGTACTCAATGTTAGTGTGATTAAACTTGCAATCATTTTATCATACATCGAATATTTTTAAACATGTATTATTTTCAATTTCATGGCTAATCGTAATGTTTCGCTATTAATCTAATGGTAATTTATTGAAGATATTTTTGCTCTTACTGTTAAATATTAGAAAAGATTTTTAAAAAGATTGTAAACATATATCTCCTACTATTTTATGAAAAAAAATATTTTTTTGAATCTATACCGAATCTTCAATATCTGCCTTCGTGATATATCTCATGTTATTGAATATTAAATGAACGTTGGTGTTGAAATTATAAATGATGCGAAAATGTACCATTACCACCCTGTAAAGTTTACTTTCATTTTTTTTTTTTAAATCAATTAAAACAAATATGTTTTGCTATCTTTACTCATATTTAAACGTCTTAAAAAACTGTTTATATTAACTTAAGCTTTATGAACTGATAAGTTTCAACCCAAATTTTAATGGAAAATATTCTTGACAATTGTTTTGAATAGAAACGCTTAAAGTTGGAACGTATAAATTACATTGTATATGAACAGTTCTGTAAAAAACNTGTTTTGCTATCTTTACTCATATTTAAACGTCTTAAAAAACTGTTTATATTAACTTAAGCTTTATGAACTGATAAGTTTCAACCCAAATTTTAATGGAAAATATTCTTGACAATTGTTTTGAATAGAAACGCTTAAAGTTGGAACGTATAAATTACATTGTATATGAACAGTTCTGTAAAAAACATACTTGACAACATTTGCCGTAAATAAAACTATACGAGATAGAAACATTTAATGTGTGATAAGATGATCCTACCTCAGTTTGTATAAATTTTTAAATAGAATTTAATTCATTTGTAGAACTAGTGCAGTTTATTTTTCATCACTTATTCGTCGTATCCAAAATAAAACGATCTTGGAAATTAATCATAGAAAATGAATTCACAATATAAGCTTTTAGTGCTAAGCTAAAGTCACTAAAAAAAGATCAAATTTATTAATTGTAAAATTTAATATACAATTTTTTTATTATAATTAATGAAAATAAAAGTAAATTTAAGTAATCTAAAAAAGTAAAAT
>JXPE01084354.1:5103-18333 GCA_001015215.1 Holcocephala fusca
TTATATTTTTATGGTGGTTACAATTTCTAAATGTGAAGAATTCCCCAAGAAAAAAGTTTAGATTGTTATTAAAATTCTATGTACTTTTTTTTCCACATATATCTCTTGTTACAAATTTTTAAAAAAAAAACTTAATTTTAAATGTTGTTCATTTAGTAGCTTTGATGGTTTCAGTTTTTATTTATTTATTTTTTATGTACTCTACCAATTCCATTGAGCACCTTATCTTTTTAGACTATCAACTCAAGAGTTAAGTTAAAATTCCAAATAACAATTTGGAAAATTATCCACATTTTTCTATTCGCATAAAAATAATAGTTATAATTTTTTTCTTAATTGAAAACACTTCATTTTACATTATCTAAAGAAAATTTACAATTCTGTAATTTTCAAAATAAAAGCATGTATGGCGTTGTTTTTCCATTTCTTATACTATTTCTTTTTTTAATCAATGCTTGAATTTATTCTGATAAAAGCTTAAAAATCTTATAAATGTTTTTGGATATACATATATAAATTTTTTTTTTTTTTTTTATTACAATATTTCTATGCGATTTCTATTTACAGTGTCGCTTAATAGTTGCTCAGATGTCTAATACTCAATGTGAAACATTTCATTGGATGACACCAATATACTTTTTTAGCATTTTAATTGGTTTGTATATACCATTGTTTGAACGTTTAATTCTCTATCTACTCTGCATTGTAACAACTTTGACGCATTGGCATTATGGAACAAGAGTAGTTCAACAAATGTGTAAACATTTTAAGCGAATTTGCTTTAGTGTCTCAACTTTAGAACCTCCAAAAAAGTATTAAGATTTGTTATTTTTTTCTCTTTGTTTTTTCGATTTTTTTCTCTTAAATAGTTTAAAATGGTTTTTAAACTCCTATTTCGTTTGTTAAAAAAAAAAAAAAAAATTAAAAAACAAAATATGCAACATTTTAACTTAGTTAGTTAATGTTATCAAAAACAAAAATTATGATATATCTGCTTTAATTCTTTGAACATTAAGCTTAAGTTATAAATTATAAATGTTTCATGTTTCATGTTTCTTGCCTGTTGATTCACGTGCTCTCAAAAAAAAAACACAAAAACACAACAAAAATGATATTAAAATAATAATATTATTATTTAAGTTTTACATACCTAACATGGAAGGAAATTGGTTAACTTTAAGTTCTACAAATTAAATTTTAAAATACGCTAGAAGTTAAAGAACTTTAAAAAAGAAAATTAAAATATTTTAAACAAAAAACACATCGAATATTCCATTCAGGAAAATTATATTATTAAGTTTTACACCTAAAGTGCTACTATTAGTATTTTAGTTTTTAATTTTAAGTATTTGTAAATTGGTTGTATTATTTTTAGTGAGGTTACTATGGTTGATTGCAAAGTTTTTTTTTTTTATTTTTTTTTTTTTAGTGTTTTTTTTTACAAAGGAGCATTCGAAAATAATGTTGCTTCTTTTGCAGTAATTCTAGTCCCCAAATCGATTTTATGTACAATAATTATTGCCTATAATAGATTTAACATATTTTGAACCCGGAATCAAATACAAGAACAAATATATAAATTTATTTACTTTGGGTATTATCTTACATCACATTATTTTGTAACTAATTTATTATTAATTTTCATAATGCATGACAATGTTCGCTAATCACAAATCTAACATGCGAATTTAATAGAATTTTTTTGGAGTATTTTGTTTTTTTTTTTTGTTTTTTTTTAATGAAATTTTAGTGCCATTTACATATTTTTTTTCGGCTCCCTTAGAAAGAATATAAAAAGACTATTTTAGAAATAAATCAAACACCAAAGAGTTAGTCGAAGACATCTAAGACACCAATATTTCTATATTCCAACGAGATTTTATAACTAATTTTCAAATTTTAATAATTTATGCCATTTAGAGATTTATTTCAATAATTTTGAGGAAATTATATCTATTTAACTTTTTTTTTTCGTTTAATTAAGACCTAATCCTCTCCCTATTAGAGAAATCTTCATATAGACTTGGTGTAATGATTTATTACTAAAGTAGAACAGAAAAGCAAGAATGTGTTTTGTATGTTAAGTAAAGAAAATAACTAGTTTTATAGGCATTTTGTAATAATAATAATAATAATAATTCCCTTTTGATAATAGTGCCTTTTCTGAAGAAAGCCTTAAACTTTTTGTCATAAATTGCATGTGACTTGTGAAAAATGTTGACACCCTCCTATCAAACATTGGAAAAATATTTTATGAAATTTTCAAGATAGTTCTCCTATCACACTATCAAAAATTGTCCAAAATTATATTCACATAACAAAAGAATATTTTCAATATAATTTGTAAGCTCGCATTTTATTTTATAATTAAATTGAATTCATTCTTTTCTTTTTTTTTGAACAGCATTATTTTATTTAATTCTCATATTTTCTTACTGATATTATCCGATTTTATCCATTTCTTCCACTATTTTGATACTATAAACCTTTTCGTTTCAAAATTAAAATCGTCACCGTCTCTTCATTGATCAATCCTTTCGTTTTTAAATTTTCTCAAATTATTTTGAATCACTTGTAATTTTATTTTGTTTCTTAAGGGGGTATTCTGGTCTAGAATTTTGAAAAAAAATCGATTTTATTTTTTTTTTTATCTTTTCTAATAGTTTATAGTTTTTAGAATATGCTGTTCAAAGGAAATTTTAGAATTCCAATAATTGGCGAAGTTATAGCTGCTTTTTAATACTTTCATGTCACTATGAATCCTGAAATTTTTCAACGCGTTTTCCTCGAAACCATTTTTTTTAAGCCTATTGACGCGATATCTCAAGTTCTAATGAACCGATTGACTTGAAATTTAGTACACACCTTCCTAATAACACTCTTTCTAGCCCCTACCAAACTTATGACAAAAAACTTGTATTTACTATTTTTAAAAGATTAATAACAGAAAAAAAAAATGATGAAAAACATTAAAATTCTTTTCAAACAGTTGGCATTTTATGAAAAAAAAATTTTTTTTTCTTTCTTCGAGGTAGGGGCGATAACAACATCTTCACTGATTAAGAATCCACTTTTGTTTCCTTTTTTTGATAATTAAAAGAGTCAATCAGGATGCATGCTTTAGTTTTATCCTCCCACTTCAACCACATAGAATTTTGGTGATTTTTAACATTTTTGTTAATATATATTTTTTTTTTAACACAATTCTAAAAAAGCGCCCAAATTTGACCCACTATACCAGGATACCCCCAGGATAACATTGCAAAATTTCAAATTTTTAACAACCACGATAGAAATTAATCCAAATGAAATTTCTATACAGGTATATTTTTTTTCTTTTTTTTTTTGATAAGTCAATCAAACATTTTACCTATTTTGGTGTAGATATCAAGAAATAATTTAAAAATTCTTACTACTGTTTCAGTTTATCTTCATCACGAATACTAGAATTATTACACACATTTCAAAATATAAAGTGCATACTTTTTATCCTTAAAATTATAAACTTAAAAAAAATTGCATGAAAAATTAGAAAGTTAACAAACATTGAGGATTTAAAATAAAATTAAAAATGTTGAAATGTGAAAAGGTGCCTTTCATATAAATTTTTCTATAGAAATTATATAAAGCACTTAGTGGCTTAGTTTTCTATCACTTTAGTTCTGTATAGACATCAAAAATGAAATCATATCATTAAGTTGTTCTTTAAAAAAAAAAAAAAAGAAAAGAAAAATAGTAGTAGTAGTAGTAGTAGACTCCTTTATTTAAATATTCTCTAGACACAAAAATTCTTTCGTATTACATTTACATCACATGCTCCAAATGTTTAAATCAAAAGAATTAATCACAATAGGGTGCTAAGTATTTTAAGTCAATATGGCTAATTCTATTTTACACTTTAATGTTGTATTATTTAAATTAAAAAAAAAATTATTAATAAATTTTCCTCACTATAAACTTGTGAATGTTGCAACTTTAGTGGTTTTATAAAACAAAAAAAAAATAGTTTTCACATTATATTTCCGTTTGTGTTCTATTATTTTTCAATTATGCTTACCAGTTTTATTTATTCAAATTACTTATTTGAGATCATGTTAGAGCTCTCAAAGCGTTCTCAATAATTATACAAATTTTAAAGACAGTTCTTTGAGATGTAAATAATTAATTACCAATAAATTGATTTAATTTTAAGCTGTAATATATAAACAACAATATAATATGTGTCAATATCATTATTGCCGTTTTATTTTAGGACTGGCTAATATCAAACCATATATGATTTTATTTACTTTAATTAAAAATATTTGATTCCTAATATGATCCATTCAATTTCCGATAAGTTTATCCTGAAATTCCTTTTAAAATTCTATTTTAAAGCGTGTAATATTTCATTAAAAATACTTCTCAATAATTACCTCCTCAATTCATATAAATGAAATATGAAAATTGGGTTGAAAAAATACATCAATCTCTCAATTTACACGATAGATACGTTCCTGAAAAAATCATCTAAACCAAAACCGTGTAATACGAGACACACACATTTCACACAAATTAAAAGGATATGTTCAATTACTTGTATAAATTGTTTAAATAAATTTAAGAAAAGATACCGAAAACCCAAGAATATGTTCATTACAATCCTGTAAAATTAACAAGGATAAAATCGAAAAAAAATGAATTGATTCATTAATTCTTAGAGACTTGTACTTTTTTGAAAATGAAAATGAAAATTAAATTTTCTTATAAATTTCTTCATGTTGATTAAGCNTTTCATTTTCATATGAAAATTGTGTTGAAAAAATACATCAATCTCTCAATTTACACGATAGATACGTTCCTGAAAAAATCATCTAAACCAAAACCGTGTAATACGAGACACACACATTTCACACAAATTAAAAGGATATGTTCAATTACTTGTATAAATTGTTTAAATAAATTTAAGAAAAGATACCGAAAACCCAAGAATATGTTCATTACAATCCTGTAAAATTAACAAGGATAAAATCGAAAAAAAATGAATTGATTCATTAATTCTTAGAGACTTGTACTTTTTTGAAAATGAAAATGAAAATTAAATTTTCTTATAAATTTCTTCATGTTGATTAAGCACAGTCCTTTATTCTTCTTTGAAACTTTAATGCTCTTACAATACTAGGATGTTCAATAAATTTTCCGGTTCGATGAGAAAAACACAATTTTATGGTTTTTGAAATACACTTTTTAGTATTCAGTATAGTCTCCCTGAACATCCATACACTTGTTCCAAGGAGACTTGGAATTTATGAATTCCATCCCTGAAGTGAGAATCTGGAAGAACTGCAAAATACGCTTCCACACCTGTTATGACCTCCTCATTTGATGAAAAACGCGATCCCAGCATGAATTTTTTAGGTTTGGAAACAGATGTAAGTCGTAATCGAAACTCTTCAGCAATTACTGCAGTGCTGCTATTTCCAAAATCTTCGGAAAACCGTTCGAAACTAAGCTCAAAAGATTTTCATTAAAAATTTCCTTATATTCAAATAACTCTTCAATATCTGAGATAACAAAATCATTAAATTTTCCGATTCCAATAAAATGAGATATATCTGTGATATTCGCTTAAATAATTTCAGTTGAAGTCTTATTTCCACCATGAATTTAATATTGAGTTTTTTTATTACGATGAAGACTGAAGCAACCAGTTTTATAATTGTAATATATTTCCAATCTTTAATGATTTAAAGCCAATCAAAACATTCAAAATAAGATCCAAAAATATTTTTTTTAGTTTCAATTATTAACCGTGTTTAAGCGAAACCGTGTAAATCGAGGGATAGGTGTAAATTGAAAAATTAAAAAAACTAAATAGTTATTTTGTCAAAATTATTTCCTTTTATTCAAAATACATTCCTTCTGCAACAATAAATCGCTGGAAAGGTTTAACCAATGCTAATAAAGAGTTTTTATATGTTACTCGTATCTCCCGGAATGAACTTATTGATCCTCGTTACGTGGATCTTGAAATTGAATAGCACTTTAAATAAAAAATGTTCCTTTGGTGATCACTTTAGAGTTTTGGAAGAGGAAATAGTATCACCAAGATAATAACCAGCTAAATACGAAAGAATATTGAAGCGCAAAGACTGATGTTTTAAGTTTTATACATTCTAAATACACAGAATGTCGTAAATGTATCGAAACTTTTTAAATTCAAACAAAACAATATTAGTTATTTTATCGAAATTTGTTTCTTTTTAGTGTTAGTAATTTTTATTTTTTATACTATAAGAAATTTCCGTCATTTTTTCCAACATACTGTCTACTATACTTTTCTCAAATATGTTATAGAATTAAATTACTTTTCTTAATAAAAATAATAGCTATTTGCATTATTTGCAATAATACTTTTGAATACTCTTGTTATTAAGAGCACTACTTAATATTCTTATAAAATATTTTGTTAAAATACAAAGTAGATCATTTGATTCACTTTCCTTATTGATCTTTCTTTTTACAAACTAAATCCATAGTATTGACTCGATTGCATTCGAGTCGTTTATGTGAAATATTAGTAGAAAAACTTGGAATTATCCAAAATCCATTAAAAAACATATGAAATTGTAAGCCTTTTATCCATTCCTTGTCGATATATAATTGACAAGAATTTAAGATTTTATACCACTCTCATTAGTTAGTTTAAAAATAATTAAATGTTTTAATTTTTTAACTTTCATACTACTTTAAGTAATCAGTTGATTACATTTCCTCGATCTACATTATATTGGGATTAGTTATTAACCCTTTGAACACTGAGCTATCCGACATTAAATATATGCTGTGGACTATCTAAATTTCATGATAAATCGCTTATTGCAAAAATATTTTGATTGTAACTGAAATAATTTGAACAGTGATTCCAAAAATAAGAAACTGAACAGAATTAGTAGTAAGTCTCAGAACAGGACTCAAGATGTTGATTAATAATATACTTTTTGCATTCATTAAGTATGAGCCAGTTTTAATATTATATTTTGCATAAACAACGTATCTTCGCCGCGAAGGATGTTTATTATTTTCTGTGATTATGTAGGATAAATGGAAATGTCTCTACGTTAGACGAAATGAAAGGTCACCGAATGAACTCTTCCTTCTCTAGTCTGTTTTCTAGCCTCATGATAGATATTTTTATTAAATATCTTTTGTATGAAAATTAGATGAAATTTTTCAATTCTATAGCGAGATCTAACCCACTATTTTATATTCGTCCATAACCCCCATCCCATGGTGAACGCATATATTTGTTGATAGCACTCAACGAGTTATAGCAAATAGTTTACAGTTCATGATCCTAAAATTACATTCGATTTAAAATAGAGACGGATTTTCTAGATTCGAATCCAATCAATTAGAATTCAAATCTAAAATAGGATGTTATGTGAAGCGATGACGGACGACAAGTTAAAATAATAAATAGGAAGATAAAATTTAGAGCTCTTTGATTTAGTAAAACCAACTAAGTAATGATAAATTGAATTTTAGATTTAATTGAGAAATAAAATAAAATTTCTACATATTTAATATGGGATACACTTTACATTGGTTAGTTAAATTTACAATAAATACATCTCAAAGTTTTTTGCTTTCTTATATTTATGTAATTAATAAATTTACAATAAGAAAAATATTCTTACTATTATTATGCTATTCAGCCCAGTTCTGGATATTCATTTTTAATTCCAATATCATTATTCATCATATCGACTTCATTATCCTCTTGATAGAAACCATCATGTGAATCTCCTTCATTTTCAAATTCAAAATCCAATGGTTCAGCTTTAATGAGCTCAGGTAATGATATATGTTCTGCAACAATATGTTCATCATCGGAATGAATTCCATTAGTGTAATTGTTATTTGGATTTATACTATTATCATTTTTTTCATTGTTAAGTAAAACATCAATGCGTGCAAAATGATTATAAATTTTTTGTAATATTCGAAAATCTGAATTTTCATTTGAAACATGAATACTTTGTAGTTTTCTTAATTTTTCAGATCCAATTAATTTTTTGAATTTCTCAAATTCCAATACTGGTGGAGGTTCAGTAAATTTTGGCCTATTTTGTAATTTAATTGATCGTTGAATTGTAGAACGTTGACTTGTAGGACGTTGTATAATAATCGGCTTAACTTCATGTTCAACTTCAGAATTAATAATATTTTTAATTGGTTTCTTTTCTATTGAAGAAATTGTATTATTTATACCATTGGTTAATGAATCATTAAAATTTGTTTGAGCTATCCATGGGCATATTCCATCTGTTTTAAGACCATTTTTAATAGATGCTGGTGTTATATTAGCTACAATATTTTGTAATATTGGAAGTATATGATCTTTGGTAATTAAATTATTTGAATTGTTAATTTTTCTTTGTGCCACAGCTTTAGCCCAACCAGATTTTAATGGACGAAAATTTGAATTTGCACTTTGAGCTCGTACAACTTTATTGTGTCCAGTATTTGCATTTGGTGTTAGAGAAATTAATATAACTTTACATTTATTACATAAATCAAATAGTTCATATGAAAAATATGCTGTTCGATCTTCAACAAACAATACAATGGGAAGTTTAATTTTTTCTTGTGCCAAATGTGGCCGTAGAATACATGAAACATAATCATAAAGAATATTTGAATTAACATATCCTAAACCGCTTATACCGGCGCCCCATTTATTTGGTAATGCTTGTCTCATATCCATTAACATTTTTCGATATGGAAATACAAGAACTGGAGGTGTACATTTTCCAATTGCTGAAAACATGTGCATTACTGAAATTGTTGTTTTTGCTTCAATTCCTTCATATTCATGAAATAGAATTTTACTAGTTTTTGGACATATTTGAAAATTTGTTTCATCTGTTTTATATACTCTCTGTGGATCATTTAAAATATCTTCACATTCAATTGCTTTTAAATATTCATAAACATGCCAATATGTCCAATTTTTTCCAGATATTCGACTACTTCGTCTAGCACCTTCAGATGTTGGTGGAAATAATTCTGGATGTCGTCGTAAAAATGCCCGATACCAACCATTACCTGGGCAATTATTTTTAAATATTGTGTTTCGATTGTTTTTATCCAATAATCGTTTTACTGTGGCCCGTACTGTTTCTTTATCAACCGGAAATCCTCTTTTTTCACATGTTATAATCCACTGTTTTATATTTCTTTCCTCATCTAATGTTAAAACTGGACTAGGGCCACATGCAGTCTTTTTAAAATTTGTACTCAAACGATATTGTAATGTTGACCGTGGAATACCATATTTTGAAGACACTGTTCTTATCGATCCACTTTGACGAATTTCATTTAATGCTCTTTGCATTATATCCTCATTATATGATTTTTTATATCTCTTACCCTTTTTAACTTTCGGCATTTTCATTTGAAGTTGTAATTTATTTATTTATTGTTTAAAAATATTTTGATATATGAAATATAAAAGAATATCTCAAGAGGCAATATGTATACAAATTTTGATTATATCTTTCATAAATTTCACAGTCATTGGACAGAATGAAATCAAAAAAATGGCCCACTAATTATAGAGATTGGCACACAAAGAGTCTATGACGAACGATTGATTCACTTGGTAGTAAAATAATGGTTTTGACTGCAGCATCACTCTGTGTCCAGTTGATTTTATGTTTTGTTTTGTTTTAAAAGCTTACACCAATGCTTAACTCTTTGATGATATGATGATGGTGATGATGATGCTGATGATGCAAATAAACTCTTAATTCTGACGAATATCTCTAGCAATGAATTTCATTTTCCATAACTCAATGAAAATAATCCCAAACAAGCCAAATTAACTTAATAACTCACTTTTGTTGCTTATTAACGAAGCACGAAGGAATGAAAAAAATACGAGTATATGTGAAAAAACAAGAATTAAAGAAATAAAGAAAAAAAAAGAGGCCAAAATGTGTGCCTTTCCTTCCGCACTTATTATAAAACGCTGAGAATCGAACGAAAACGAGACTATACTTCACTACCTCCTCGGTGTTTTGATTACAACTGGAATTGAGACTGAAGCTGAGAGAAACGACTTCTGATGGTGGTGTTTTGTATGTTTGGGCATGGTTGTATCTTTGGCATTGCCTGCTTTACTTTGTGTGTAATAATCGCGTTTTGTGTAGAGTAACCTCATGCTATACTAAACTATACTTGTCACTCCTTGTGCACATACCCAATTCCATCCATATATCATCGTCGTCGTCGTCGTCGTCGTCATCATCATCATCATCATCCATACCATCTATAGTCACAATATACTCTCTCTGTCAACAGGGATTTTGCGCAAAATGGTGTTATGGCTCTTTAGCTACCCCTTGAAAAAGTGTCAGTCAAGTGATACCAAAAACACAGCATGCTGCAGCCAAGTTATAGAGCTCTCTAAGCACGAAATCTTGTAAGTACTCGCCGTATAAATCCAGGTGGCCATTGAATTGTAATCAAAGGCATATGGGCAAATATAAAAAATGTCTTCTTATCAAGTCCTCTTTATAAACGCGAGTAAGCCTAAATTGGTTATTCCATGAATTTTATCCATTAATTTTTGGCTTTTTTCCATACCAATTGAAATCCAGAAAAATTATCTTTCTTCACAGAAGGGAGAGTGAACCCTTTTTTTTTTCTTTTTTCAATACTTTTCTTATATTTGTTGTTGAGTGTACGTGTGAGCAATAGTTTGATTAATACCTTGAAAATTTTGAAGCTGCTTCCTGTACAAGCATAAGGCAAAAGAAAAAAAAATGAAGTAATATCCTTAAAATGTTTTTTCTTAATGAAAGTTAATTAAGGACATGAAAGCAACATTTTAATGGTTTCACACTTATCGATGTTTTCTCCTTCATGCACACATCTCCTGAAATTTACTTTCATAGTAAAAGAAGTAATCATTGGCAGTTTGTTAAATTGCTGAGCAAAAGTTTCTTTAGAATGAATGAGCGAGCTTCTTTGATTCTCTGTGTTCCTCCTTCTTGATTTTCTTATGAAATTTGAAGAAATCATTAAACAAATTCATTCTGAGAAGAATCATATTTGTCCTTTTTTTGAATTTATTTGATTTTTCTTTGAAATTTTCTTTGGAGATAAAACAATTTTCGTACAACATTCATTCAATTGAACTCTTGAAAATCTTACAAAGCAAATTTTGTATTATATTTTTGTTTTGTTTTCATGAAGGATTTTCTTATATTAACATCTGAAATTTCTTAAATTTAACTCTAATTTGGCAAGAATAAATAATTTTTTTTTTTTTATCTATTTGCTTGTTTCTATTTGGAAACATTTCCATGGAATAATATCATTTCTCTTAATGGGCGAATCACTCCCCAATGGATGAATAGCCATTGAAAATATATCAGCAATAGACCACAAATGCTGCTTTTTTTTCTTTAGTTATTGATTTTTGCTCTTCACTCGATTGAAAAATAAAATGTTTTCTTGATTGTTTCTAAAGTGTGAATACTAAAGAGAAACACAGTGAATGGATTGAATAACGCCTGATATTATTAAAAATATAAAAGAAAAGCACATCGACTTATAATCTCATGGAATGTAAACTTTTGATAACAATCGCGTTATCTAAATTTTCCAAAGTAAACAGAAACGACTAATAGTATCATTTTGCATGGATTTTGTTGTGCTCATGTCCAATGACTCGAACTTGTCTATTTTTAACTTTGTAAATTGCACAAAAATTAATGGCATTTGTTTAATTTCAATTTTCATTGAATTTTTTTTATTTTAAATTGTAGGAGAAATATTCTTTCCATTTTTCTCTTCAAAAATTTTCCAATTTTTTATTTCAATGATTTTGTGCTTTTAATTGAGTGAATAAATGAAGAAAAAAAAGTGTTCTATAACATCCAAGTATGTGAGCATTTTTACGAGTAAATTATGTCAAGTTGGAAGTGATGGTCAATCGACTAGCTGCTTGGGAAAATTTATTCAAAGAGTATATCGATGACAAGCGCAGTTTAGCTAAAGGCTATAGAAAAATGAAACCATATCATCATTTTTCAATTAATTGAATATTTTTCAAAAAAATCATGATTTTTTTGAAAAATATTCAATTAATTGAAAAATGATGATATGGTTTCATTTTTCTATAGCCTTTAGCTAAACTGCGCTTGTCATCGATATACTCTTTGAATAAATTTTCCCAAGCAGCTAGTCGATTGACCATCACTTCCAACTTGACATAATTTACTCGTAAAAATGCTCACATACTTGGATGTNCTAATAGTCCAATTTTCACAATTTTCACAAATTATAAAGCCTAGGGAAATTAAATTTTAGTAGAGATTTTCAAATATTAAAAAGGAAAACTCCATCTGACCTACCTATGTTTATAAAAACATATAAGTTTTAGGAATTTTTTAGTAGCTTTAAACATTTTAAACATTTAATCAATTTATTCAACAATTTAGAAGAGGCATAGTAATTAGAAGAGTAATTTAGTAAATGTACAATATAAAATGAATCATATAAACTTCTGAAGAGATTTAATGAATCTTTCAGACAGATGTGTGACAATAATACATAAAACTGGTTGTGTAACCAACCATATGGAATTTGAGTTGAATCTTCGAATACAATGGTGGTTACCATTAAATTATTAAAAGCTTTTGTTGTTATAACTTGTAAAAATAAAAATCCATAAAAAATAGCCTAGATGAAATTTTAAGCACTTGAAAAATAATCCTATAGTAAGATTCAAAGATTATAGAAACATTTCAAGAGTTGGTGAATCGAAAAATTTCAAAATCGATAACAATTTGGCAATAATATGGGAATATTTAAGGGTACACACATGGATAAATAACTCAAATACATCTAATTCTGTTTTTATACGGCAGATACGTTCCAGAAAAAATTGTGTACGAAAAACCGTGTAGAAAAAGGCATGGAATACATAGAAAAAAAAGGGGATTAGCTCTATATCTTTCGACCCTATAAAAAATTGGTAAAATAAAATAATTTATACGAAAAACTATTAAGAGAATCCTTATAAAGGCCAAGTTTAATTTTTATGTGGATTCATGCAAATGGATCAAAACAAATAATGGTCTAAACTATGCGGTAGATACCTCGAAATTTCTCAGCCAAACTTTCTCAGTTTTTGCTGCTGCATAATCAAAGATGTGTGTGGTTTGGCGTTATCAT
>JXPE01085302.1:3468-14321 GCA_001015215.1 Holcocephala fusca
GATTTAAAGTAAACTATACAATATTACCATAAGAGGTCGATAGCAAAATCAGTCTTTCTAAAATTTCCAATAATGTGGACGTTATTCCCAAAAGGGATGGATTTTATAAAAAGTGATTTTGTTTTTAGCAATCTTAGATTTCTAAAACAATAAACCCGAAAAGCAAAAGTTAACATGTTTCACATATACATTATTTTAGAAAGTCCCCTTACCGAAGGTAAGGTCTCTAAAACAATACACTAAATAGCCGAAATCTATACGGCTACAAGAGCGGGTGATCTTATCCGCAAGGAAAGTACTCCCTCGTCCTTTTGTTGTAAGCCCAATAACTAGGCACAGAACGGAAATGGAAGATGGCTACATGACTTGGATAAAGAAAATCGAAGAACTGATAGTAATAATAATTTTCTTACAAAAATGAAGAATTTAACTTATCGAATCTAATTGAGACGTTTTAGTTCTTTCGAATGTTTTTCATTTCATAATTGAGAAATACGAGTACCATTTAAATTTTTACAATAATACTTTTTGCAGTTGTTGTTCCACCATGGCCAAAAACTATAGCATGGTACAATAAAGAAGGTCGAATAGAATCTAATGAAAAATATAAAATGATTGAAGATGGACTTGGAGTTTATATGCTTGAAATAAAACCATCTGAAAGCTGTGATGAAGGTGAATGGAAATGTGTGGTTACAAGTAATGAAGGTGCAGTAGGAATTTCAATGTGTTTGGTTGAAATGGAAAGTAAAATATCCTTGTAAAAATGTAAAATTTTCTTTTTCGGTACAGTGTGCTTTTAATTTCAGTACCAAAAAATTACCGAAAACCAAGATTTATGGAAAGTTTAAAGGCTGTTCTTACAGAAGAAGGATTAGTATCCTTTGAGTGTAAAGTTGTTGGATTTCCTACACCAATATTAAAATGGTTCAAGGATGGACAAGAATTAAAACCAGGAGATGTTTATCAATTAACAGGAAGTAATTCACTTGGAACATATTGTTGTATAGCAAAGAATTGTATGGGAGAGACAAGTAGTACTGCAGTTTTAACAATTGAAGATATTCAAAATCAACTTAATGATGAAGAGCGATTATTTTTGAGTCAACGAAATCAACCACCGAAATTTATTGTAGGTCTTAAGAGTCAAGAAGCTAAAATTAATGAAGAATTTCAATTCTCTGTTGCTGGTAAGCTAATGACAACTTAATAAAATATTAAAAATAATTTTTAATTTTTTTAGTTAAAGCAACTCCTGATCCATCATTGTCCTGGTTTCGAGATGAACTACCAGTAGAATCTACTGAACGTTATAATCCTTTTCGTGGTGAAAATGAGACATGGCATTTACAAATTCGTTGTATAGAATTTGTTGATCAAGCTGAATGGAAATGTGTAGCTACAAACGATTTTGGAACAAGTGTAACTTCATGTTTTCTTAAACTTCAGATACCTAGACATTATAAAAAGCCTCGATTCTTAGAATGCCTTCGGGCTGTATTAACTGAAGAAGGCGCTGTGAATTTAGAATGTAAAGTAATTGGTGTTCCACAGCCCGTTCTTAAATGGTACAAGGATGGTGTTGAATTAAAACCAGGTGATATTCATAGAATTATATCTGGACAGGATGGTACATGCTGTTTAGGAACGTATACATGTGAAGCAAGAAATTGTATGGGTGTTGTTGCAAGTTCAGCTTCTTTGCTTGGATTTGAAGATGCTTACAAAAATCAACAGGATAATATGCAATTACAAAGAAATCTTTCTCTATCGACAATACAAGAAGAACGAACATCACAATTGTATGAAACACCAGCTGGGGATATAACAATAGATGAAAGAGGTGATGTATCCTTTTCATTTGATGGTAAGGAAGTATCAGTATCTCTTTATGAGACACCTGACTTGACCGAGGAAGAAGCACTTCAAATTGTTGAAATGTATGCTGATCAAATATCTGAACATGTGACTGAACATAATGTTGTTGAACTTCCACCATTAAGATTTGTGAAAGAAACATCACAATCTGGGAACTTATTGATGGAAGCTGTTGTCATAGATATTTCTCCAGAATATTTTTCTCATGAAGAAGATCGTACAGAAGCTGGAATGGAAGATCTTTCTATAAGTGAAATAACAGTGCATCAATTATCATCTGGTGGAGGAGAGCGACCCTATGATAAAGACATTGAAGAATATGTTCAACGTAATTTAGAAAAAATGAATGAAGAGCTAGAAATGGAAGCACCACATAGAAAAAGGAAAAAATCACGACCAGATCAAGAGGAATTTTTCAGTTTGTCACAATCTAAAGCATCAGGACCAAGTAGTCATGGTGATGATGATACTGAAACTGATATTCCTACTTTCGCTAGTGCTCAAGGTTCTTCCAATCTAATGTCAATAGATAAAGATCAAGAAGTCCCAGATAGAGAAGAAATTATTCGTCAAACTGAATTATTAATGGAAGCAGATGCACGCCTTGATATTGAAGATCCGACTCCACCAAAGAGAAAACGTGGTAAAATTGGAACTGATTCAGAATCTTCAAGAACAGGTAAGTTATTTTTTCTTCGGTAAAAAGTTTTTTGAGATAATTTTTGCTATTTATCCAGGTGAGGCGGAAGCTCAGTTACAAGATATATCCGGTGAAGTAGGTGATGGTCTAAAAACAACTCATCCATCAAAACCAATTACAGACGAAAATCAAATAAAAATAAATCTAGAGGCCTTAGTTCCACTTGCTCGAGCATTAAAAACCATTGAAAAAAATCTCTCAGCTGTTGAAAATGAAGTAGTGGCTCAGTCCGGATTGATGATGTCTCCAGTATCAGCTGAACAGAGTATTGGAGTAATAAAAAATGTTATAGAGCCATTGCGACAAATTCAAAGTAAAATGCATGTTTATTCTGGTGAATTACCATTAGAGGCACTTTTTGAATCACTTGAAGAAGATGTTCGAGAAGTTCATCGTAGTCTACAAGTTATAGAGAAATGTGTTGAAATGGATGAAGTAGGTGAAACTTTAATTCAAAGGACAAGTGTTTGTGTAATTGATAGTTCTGGAGAACAATTTGTTAAGGCATTAAATGAAGTTAAAAAGATTTCTGAACATTTTAAAAGAGAACGTCTTAAAAATGAAATAAATTTAATTGTTGATGATATGACCCAGGGAATTCAAATAACACAAGATACCATTAAATCACAGGCATTAATGCAAGAAGCATCAGAACTTGAAGCTGCACAACATTTAACTGAATCAGTTGCAAAAGTTCAAAATGTCCCGGAAACATTACCATTTGATGTGATCTCTTCAGCAGCTCTTCCATCTGATGCAGAAGCTTTAAAATTAATATGTCGACCAGTTGTAAGAATTCAACAAGCATTGGAAAATATCGAACATGAATTATCTTTAGAAGAAAATGAAGAACAACTTTTTACGAAAATTCATGTAGCATTTATGGAAAAATTAACCGAACCAATTGGTGAGCTTGAAGATGAAGTTAAGCAATTGGAAGAAAAAACTATAAGTTTAGCAGGCAAGGAAAGCCTTGAACAGAAAATAAATATTGCTTTATTGGATATAATAACTCCTCCACTTTTTGAATTAAAGAAGGGTCTAGAATTACTTTCGCAGCAATCATCATCTAATATACATGCTGGAATGGTTAGTGCAAGCATAGTAGAATCAATGGTACCACCTCTACAAGAAATTCAGAATGGTTTGGCACAACTTGGACAAGACATTGAAAGTGGCCAAATTCGTGATGATTTTGGAGTAGATACAGCTGATGCCCAAAAACTTCTTCAATCGATTGCTCAAGGAGTTCTTAATTTCGAAAGTAATGTAGAACATTTAAGACCTCGGGTCAATAACCAATTGCAGAATACACTACTCGATTTAAAAAGTAATTTGTCTTGTTTGATTGGAAGTATATTGGATTCTAATCTTAATAAATATCATCTAAATCTACTGGAAAATTTAAAGGGACCGATAGATGAATTGAACTATTGTTTAAGACAAACTGAAGAGAAATCTATGAATGGTTCTTTGACTGATTTGATTGAACCATTGAATGTTTTACATGATAAGACCAAGTTAAGTGAAGATATTTTAATTTTTGTAGGACAAACAGCAAACGATACAAATATTTCAATGCTGTTGCAAATACGGCAAACAATTAAAGAAATCGAAAATGAAATTGAAAAACATGAACAGAAGTTAATAACTAAAGAGATGCATTCGGAGAAAAAAATATATCAAACGGCTAAAGAAGTTGAGGAATCTTTGATGTCTTTACATGAAGCAAAATCGATTCAAGAAGATATTAAGGCAGAAGTTGCTAAGACTTTTGAAACTATAATAGAATTACATTCTTGTATAGCTGGTATGCAGGAGCAGTCTGCAACACAAGCTNGATTCAAGAAGATATTAAGGCAGAAGTTGCTAAGACTTTTGAAACTATAATAGAATTACATTCTTGTATAGCTGGTATGCAGGAGCAGTCTGCAACACAAGCTGCTAGTTCAGAATTAAAATCAATAACTACCATAGAAGATATCTCCGTGTTAAAGACATTAGCAACACCTTTACAAGATATGCTTGAGTGTGTAGCAAAATTAAAAGAAATTGCAACATTTGAGACGGTCCAAAATTTGGCCGGTAAGTACCAGAAGTGTAATAAAAGATTTACATAAAATCAAGTAATTTAAAAGATTTTAAGCTTTTTGCAAAATTTTTGAAAACCTTTTCTCCTATTTTGTTTTTGTTTTAATTTTTTCCATAATAAGCTTTTCTAGTTAAGTAACTTTCAAAGAATGGTACAACACCAGCAGGTTTTATAGGCTCTCTGCTGGCTTCCAGATAAAAGAAAAGTTGAAGTCTGCCTTAATATGCAGACATTGAATAAAAAAGAACTAAAGACCTCTTGCTAGCCGTCACTTTAAATTTCTTGAGAACTACCTTTATCTTTTCTTAAATGGTTAATGTAGTCTTTAAAACTTAGTATAGAAAATCGTTCTAAGTCAAACACCTATGTTCACGTTGTATTGTACTTTTAGAAAAATTTAACAAATCTATCAATCAAAATTTTCCTAATCTATTTCTATTGCCTTGCAGATAATAACGACTTTAAATTTCTACATCAAATTGCTAAACCCTTACAAAATGTTCTCGACACTTTTAAATTTGTTAGTCAACAACGTGTCATAGAACAGGTGGAATCATTACCTTCCCAAGAAAACATATCTCTATTGAAAACCTTAGCAGAACCATTACAAGAACTACACAATTGCATTGGAATGTTAGAACAAGAAGCTAGTGAAGCTGAAACTTTACATGAAATTTCTGAGCTACAAACTCCAAAAATTGCTCGTCCATTAAATGATCTTCAATTTTGTTTAGAGCAAGTTTTACATCATGCAATTGAACCAGCTGAAGATCTTTCTACAATGGATGATATTTCTGGGATTAAAACAACAGCAGATATACTTCCAAATGGAGAAGCTGCTATAGGAGAAGAAATTTTACCATTGGAACAAGTAGATACATTAACATCGTTTAGTGTGAGTAAAACGAAAGCTAATATTTTAATGGAAGATTTAAAACGTTGTATAGCAAATGTGTTACAACATTTACCAGAAATGCAAGTAGTTTCTTTAAAATCAGATAAAGCATCTAAGGTTCATGCTACAATTTCAAAAATTAAAAATTTAGAACACTGTGTTGCTATCATACAAAAAGATAGTATCCATGAGGAAATTAAGACTTTCACTCAACCTGACGAAATATCTGATGCAAGAGCATTAGTTAAATCTGTAAATGATTTACAATCTTGCATACTTCATATTCAAAATGAATTAGTTATGGAAAAAGAACAAACACTTTCAACTCAAGAAGATATTTCAATTATGAAAACGTTGGCTGAACCACTTCAAGAAGTTAATCAAGGTCTTCAAATCATACAAAATGATGTCCTAGAAGAAATAGAGAACATATCTCAACCACAAACCTTATCGATGAATCTAACAAAAGCTGAAGAAATTTATCCATTTGTTCTAAATGTTACAGAGATGCCAGTTTTGGAAACTTTAAAAAGTATAATAAAAAATGATCAAGTCGAACCACTAAAAGAACTTCTACAACCTCTTTATGAGTTGCATCAAACTGTGGTTCAAGCTTATGAACATCAGCATTTATCTCAAATAGAATCAATGCCTAGTATGGAAAGTGTTTCGAATATTGTAACTTTTGCTAAACCATTGTTTGATTTGAAACAAGCTCTTTTAAATATTCAAGAGGAATTTCCTACAATTGGCATAGAAGAATATGCACCTGTAAAGCTTCTCAAAGAAAAATCTACACCAGTTTACGAACTATTGAAATGCATTCAAAATGTAGAAATTGAAGTATTTGAAAATATTTTTGACTTATCAACCCAAGAAGATGTTTCTGCATTAAAAACATTAGCTGAATCAATAACTGAGGATTCTAAGGGATTTCAAAGTGCTCAAAAAGGTGAATCTACAATAAAAATTGTTCAACCTACAGATCTTAGAGATTCATTTGAGAATGGAATAAAAAATATTGAAAGCTGTATACAATTTGTACAGAGCCAAGAAATGGTAAAGGTTCCAAAAAAATCTTCTAAGAAATTAGAGCAATCTCTAAACGCTCTAAAATCTGCCTTTGAAACTATTAAAGAAGAACTTTCTGCCACAAAATCTCTTACTAATGATGGACATCATGAAAGAAAAATTTCTAATGAATTAGTAAAATTGCATGAATATCTCGTTCGAGCAAATGAGACTATTCAGCAGAATGAAGAACTTAAAAAATCAATAGATAGTCCTTTAAAGGATATTGAAAAAAATTTTAAAGAAATTATGCAAAGTGTTCCACGTTTAGAATTACTTCTGGTTCAAGAAATGGTTAAACCAACTCAATTAGAAATTGAAAACTTTTTGGGTTTGGTTCAAAAGATCTCAGAAAATAATGAAAATTTTAAATATATAGTAAAAGCTGAACAACCTTTGAAGGCTCTCCAGGAGAAAATTGTAGATCTTTGCTATGGTCAGCAAGTAGAATTGGAAAAATCATCTGGTAAGTAAGAAAATAGAATTGGTTTTTGTGTGAAATTTCGGGAATTTATTTCATATTGAAAAATTTAAAAGTGTAGTTTCGTTCTTTATCTTGAAATTCGATGAATAACAAAATTTCGTCCCCTTATAAGAAGATAGCCTGGCTATTAATCAAAAGTCTTGGAGTTTACTCTCCTTTGCTTCTTAAAAACAGATTTAGTGGAGTTTTATTTAAATTTTATTGAATTATTTGTTTTGGATTGGCACTTTTTAATACAAAAGCACTTAAACTAAAATGAAATTGGAAAAGGTAGAATTATAGAATTTCTCTTATTTACTTGCTTAAAATCAATAAATTTCTATATAAAAAATTAAAAACAATTTTTCAGGTAAAATTATTACTCTGCAAAGTGCAATTATGTCTTCTTTTTCTGCTTTGGATGATGTTAGTGTTCAGGCTTCTAAGGAATTATCGAAATCTCTATCAGATAGTAAAAATTGTCTTATAGGACTTTCCAACTTTATCGAAAATTCTAATAATAATATTAAACTTCTTCATCTTATTGAAGAAGTAAATGCGATGACTGAATCTATTAGAAATTTAAATTCTGAACTAGAAAGACTCAATGAAGTACCATGTCGAAGTGAAAAAGAAATTCTCGAGATATTAAATCCAGTGCGTCAAGCACAAGATTGTCTTATTAATCTGCAAAGCATTTTAGATACAAACTCTGAAGAAACTGCAAAGCAATTTTTAGATACTTTTAGTACTACAATTGATGATTTGAAACAAAAGTTAGATATTGTTGAAAAGACAATATTAATCGATAAAGATTTAACGAAAATAACTGATCATGATATTGTAACTATTGAAAATATTTGTATACCATTGAAAAGGCTACAAGAAGTTTTACAATGTCCTGAAAAATATTTAATCAAGGATGATAAATCCATAGAAAAGGAGGATACTACTACTCCTTTGATTATATCACCAGAATTGGAGATGAAACAAATTCCAGAAAAAGATTTAGCTAAATTAGAGGAAAGTTTAGAAAAACGCAGCCTATTAGAGGGAGAAGTTGAAAAATTCAAAGCAATATCACAAGAGCGTGAACTTTCACCTCAAGAAGAAAATATCTTACAAGGAATTTTGCAAAAATTAGACGAACTCGATTCGCAGGTTCATGAAACTTTAATAAATGCAAAAATAATCGATAATCATGCAGCTGAGCTTTTTATTCCAATTCGGGAGGAAGCTGAAATTCTTGAAGAGATTAAAAAAAACGACGACAACGTAAAATTGTTAGAAGACTTCGACGAAAATTACTCAATGCAAATTGAAAATCTACAAGAAATTAATGAAGATGGAAAAATAATTGGCAAAAGTGAAATTAGTGAAGAAGTTGGTGAAAATTCAAAATTAAAAAGAAAAGTTAACAATGTAGAAATTTTGGAAGATGAAAAACGACGAAAATTAGAAGATGCTGATGATGATAAAGTAAAACGTGTTGAAGACGAAAGGAGATTATTATTTAAGGAGCAACAAGAAAAGGTTTTAAGATCAGAAAAAATTTTTGAAGCAATTCCAAAAATGTTGAAAATTTCTCAAAATTGTTTAACAATTCTAAGAAATCAAAGAAATCAAAAATCTTCTATGGAATTACAAGAAAGTGAAATTATTCTAACCGAACTTGCTGAGGCTCTAGAATGTCTACAGAATGATTTATTGACTGGAAAATCTAAAGAGGAGGATAACAAAAGAATGGGTGGTATTATAGGTCGTATCATATTTAAAACAGAACAATGTTCAAAACTAATTAACTCCAATATTAATAACAAAAATATTAAAAAATCTGTAGAAGGTCTTGAAAATCAAGTCATAGAACTTCTGGAAGCGTTTCCAATTTTGCAAACTTATCTTGCTCAAGAAGTTGGTAAGATAACAATAAAATCTATTGAAGATCTGACTGATGCTATTCGAAAAAGTAACAATGATAGATTTATTTCTCTATGTACGTCCTTAGACCAAATGAACAGCTCTATTTTCGATTTAGTAAATTATGAGTCGGAAATAATCGAGAAATCCTCAGGAAAAATTATAAACTTAGAAACTCGAGTTATGGAAACATTTATGAGTGCAGACGAAACTATGCAGTCTACAGAGAATTTTGTAGATGCGTTACAAAACATACAAAGGAATCTTATTACTATCAGTCAGTTTGTTGATGAATCAAGTTCACAAATAAATATTATTGATTTATCTCGACAGATAAGCTCTATAATAAGTCCAGTAGAGATACTCGCTAATGAAATATTAAAGCAATCCATAATAGAATCTCAGCTAATCTCCAAAGAAAAAGATACGGAGAAAATACAATGCCAGGATAAGAATTTTGATGAAGAAACACTCTTAACAATCAAATCAGATTCTTCTTTACAGAAATCTTTAAATTCAAAAGAATTGATGAGCGATTCGTTATCAGCTATTGAGTCTACCTTAAAAACTTTTGACAACCAATATGTTGAAGGTTCTGAGGAGTCATCTTCTTTCTTTGAAATTATAAATGATATAAAAAAAATAAAGGAAAACCTACCAGAAGAAATGAGAAAAAACGATGAACAAAAGGAAAATATTACTCGAGCTCTTCTTAAACTTCGAGAATGTTTAGTTCACACATATGATAGTGGTGAAGTTTCAGATGATAACCAAGTCGAGAAAATAACAAATATATGCCAAAATATTTTCGATAACTCTCCTGATATTGGAATTTTTTATGCAAAAGAAATAGCAAAAGCATCTCAGATTGAACTTAAACGCACCATTAATTTGGCAAAAAAACTTAGTGAAGAACGAAAAGATATTTCCAAAATTGAACACATTGTTGAACCAGTTGAAAATCTTCATAACGTGTCAAATGAATTATTTCAAGGTGAATATTTAATTTTGGAAAAGTCGTCAGGAAAAATAATTCGATTGCAAAAATTTTTAATGGACGCATTTACCACATTCGATGATATTAGTGAAATAATGCCAAATCAAATGCAAGATGTTATCACTCTTTGCCAAGGTAGTTTGATAAAAATTCATGATTTTATAGAAGCAGCAAGTGAAAGTGTAAATTTAGTGGACTTAGCTGAACAGACCATCATACTGTCTAGAAATTTACAACATTTTAATGGCTTAATCGAACAAATGTTGGAAAAATCTTTGAACGAAGAATTAGCACATAAACAGGAAGAGAAAGACCAATTTGAGGAAATTAATATGAAAACCAAATCTATGGAACATGATGCTTCAGAAATTATACAAGCAGAAATAGAAAAACAATACATTCAAAAAGGCTCTATAAAAGAAGAAAAATTAGTTGAAGATGTGAAACCATTAGTTGCTGATATCTCTGAAGTTAAATCAGAAAAATTGGAAGAAGGTATTGTTGACATGAATAAGGGCTCAATTGAAAACGTAGAACTTACTGCAGCTGAGAGTGCGGACTTGTCGGAAATCAAAAAAGAAAAACTTGAAAGCAAGGAGATTGGTAAAGGGTCTAAACAAGAAGAAAAATTAATTGAAGATGTGAAACCATTAGTTGCTGATATCTCTGAAGTTAAATCAGAAAAATTGGAAGAAGGTATTGTTGACATGAATAAGGGCTCAATTGAAAACGTAGAACTTACTGCAGCTGAGAGTGCGGACTTGTCGGAAATCAAAAAGGAAAAACTCGAAAGCAAGGAGATTGGTAAAGGGTCTAAACAAGAAGAAAAATTAATTGAAG